>APFE030830063.1:0-24667 GCA_000404065.3 Pinus taeda | reverse complement strand
GTCCATTCCCGACCATCGCACCCTACAGAGGAGCAAATCAGTATGCATCGCACCTTGTACACTGGGAAGGTGATATGCAACGCACCCCCTGTATTGAGCTTTCAGTATGGTCCAGTTTTGACCATTTATGAGCAGTTTTCAGTGGAGAACTTATGGGAGATGATGTAATCAGTTGACCTTGTTCCTTTAGGCAGTGAAGCAACCCTTTTAGGGACTTAAGAGCCCTCAGTTTATGGAAATTTGTGATTGGGGTTGAAGTGCCCAAAAATGTCTATAACAATGCAGCGGTTTTAACACAACTGAATGAACAAAATATCAAGGAACACATCTCTTTTTTCAGTTCTAACTTGCAAGGTGCAGAGTTAAATTATTCAGCTGTTGAGAAATAGGCTTTTCCTATTTTTAAAACCTTAAAACATTTCAGACATTTTCTTCTTAAAACCCATACAAAACTAGTAGTACCTCACCCTAAAATAAGGCAATTATTGATTCAAAGAGAGGTAGGGGAGAAAAGAGCCAATTGGGTTACTGCGCTTCAAGAGTACGATGTAGAAATCCAACCAACTAAAATTGTTAAGGGCCAAGGTTTTGCGGGATGTTGATTGGAGCTTCTCACCTATCAGCAGAAGAAGGTCAAGGTAATGAAATACATATATCAGAGTTAATTCTCAATGATGTACAATCACAATATGCTGATTTGAAGTTCTATTTGAAGAATGGATATGCCCCTATGCATCTCAATTATAAAACAAAGTGTGATTTAAGGTTGAAATCAAATCGGTATGAATTAATCAATGATGTATTGTTTAGAAAAAAAAAAATTCGGTATTGTTAAGATGCCTAGAAAAACCTGAAGCTGAAAAGGTCATGTAGGAATTACAGGATGGACCAGATGGAGGATATTTTGGAGGAAATACCACAACTCACAAAATCCTCCATGTAGGTTATTATTGGCCAACACTATTCAAGGATGCATATGCAAGAAAATGTAAAACCTTTCAAACTGCAGCTAGAAGAGAAAAGAGGCCATCATTCCCTTTGCAACTAGTGAACATCCAACAACCATTCGAACAATGGGGATTAGATATAATTGGTGAGATTTTTCCTAACTCTTCCAAGAAGAACAAATACATCCTTACAGCTACAGATTATTTTACAAAATGGGTGAAAGCTATCTCCCTAAAGATAGCTAATACAGAAAGCATTACAAACTTCATTGATCAATACATAATTTCCACACAGCTTTAATGTTTGACAATGCATCTTATTTCTCTGGAAATACAATGGTAGAATTTGCTTTGAAGAGAGGTTTTAAATTAAAGTATTCAACCAACTATTATCCGCAAGGTAATGGACCAGCAGAATCGACAAATGAAAACCTCATCAGAATCATCAAAAGAAGTATTGATCAAAAGCATAGGAATTGGCACAAAGCATTGACATTTGCTCTTTGGGCAGACAGAATTACACAGAAGGCCTCCATCGGTTCTTCTCCTTTTTATTTAGTTTATGGAAAAGAAGCGGTTCTCCCCACAAACATAGAAATTTCATCTCTCGCCCTAATGAAATTCATCAATGAAAACCCTTCCTCCTCTCTGCAAGCAAGACAATTCCAGATTCTTAAACTCGAGGAAGAACGAGAAAAGGCTAAAGAAACCCACTTCCATCATCAACAATTAGTCAAAGCCTATTTTGATACAACCTCTGCCAGTCATAAAACTTTTGAAATAGGCGATTTGGTTTTGAAATGGGACAAAGCACATGAGGAAAAAGGTAAACTTACCAAATTCCAAAGACGATGGCTTGGCCCTTTCCAAGTAATTGACAAAATTGGTCAATCAACATTTATTTTACAAGACTTATCAGGAAGGACAAATTCCTTGCCTGTTAATGGGAAAATTCTCAAGAAATACTTTTCCCAGAAGATAACCTCTTCTAATTTTGCATCATATTCCCTTTAAAATTCTTAGGAAAATAAAGGTTAAGTAGTATTTACTTTTGGTTTTTCAAAATAAAATATTTGATAATATTTTTGATTTTTCACTTCTATAAGTAGGAGAAGTTAAATAAATAATTAGGACATTTGAGTATTAGAGTGAGCCTTATTTCTTTGGAAAAGCTTGATCTTGCTGAAATATTTATTCTATGAACAAACTCTGTTAGGTCCCTATACTACTAGTGTAACCCCTTATTGTTATTAGTACAAGCCCCCTATTATATTGTTGTGCCATTGTAGTTCCCATATTGTTATTATTGTGCTCTTACATTATTTTTGTTATGTCGGCTCTGATTACATTATGACCCCTTAGACTCCTATATATAGAAAGCAGGTCTTGTCATTTGCATCGTCCAAGAATTGTTCATTTGTGTAATGTAAAGGAGGTTTCCCCCTCAAAGAGGCCAAATTCTAAGGCATTTATCTTTCTTTTCTATCTTTTTGTGAGTTGGTTTCATAAAAAACTCTTACCTTTACAAAGTATAGATGTGTTGTTATCAGTCAAGAAAAGAATCTTTAACCTAGTAAGGACTTTCTGTAGATCAGTGTCTTAAAACTCTATCATTATCATCCAAAACTCTTAAATGAGCCAATGATTCACCCCATTTGATAAAAGTTTCATTTTTTAGAGTGTAAATCTAAAATATAAAATACTTAGAAGATAATAAGTCTCATTATAAGCTTTTTTACCATGATCATAGGGAAATAATTAAACTGATATTACCAAAATTGTATACCAAAACAGGGTAATAGCCAATGATCTAATCAATCAAAGGAAAAGGGGTCTCATCAAGAGCTAGCTTGTTTAGTTCAGTTACAACTAGTTAGTGGCATTGTCAGTATTAGGTTACCAAGCATAGACAATGTCTTTTAAGAAACAAAAAAAGAAAAAAAAAGACAAGGTCCAAATGAGATTGGAAGCAAGTGAATATCATTTTGAATTTTGAAGATTACTTAAGATGGGAGAATGAATCATTGTTGGTTAAAATATAACCCTGTCGAGGCTATGAATACCTGCTGGCAGTAGAGGCTCTATCTGTGATAAATGAGTAAAAAAAAAAAGAAAACCAATAAACTAATCTGTAGAAAGACACCTGCTATATCTCTTTAAAATCTTAATATTGACTGGTGAAGGAATTTGTATTTTTATCACTATAAAGGGTAAAGTAATTGAATAAATAGACTGGGTAAAGTATTATGATTCTAGAGAAATTTTGTTTACTTTATAACTCATGTAATTATTATTCCTATAAATATTCTTACTTTGAAAGTTCTAGAAATTTCAGAAAACCAATCAGAGATAATTGGTTCTCCCAAGTGAATCGCCAATTGTTGTACTATGAAACAACCCCCCCATTTATGTATAGTAATAGCTAATGTTAGACATATAAATGGGGACCCTTTTTAAAATTTTTAGTCTTTAGAAATAAATCCTAACTCTAAGAAATTGCCTTGAAAAAACTCTTAGAATGACCCAAGTTTAGGATCCCCATCGCAAATCGCAAATCACATTTTTTCATGTGATGATGATAAACACCTTAAAGAAATTGTGACATGTGATCAAACCTCTCTCCGTGACATACCAATCAAAACCCCTTAAGAAGTCGCAATCGCATTTTGAAATAGTCGCAAGTAAATAATACCTGCCATAATGTCATCCGCCAATGATTTGCGAAATGCGATATTCGCAATCGCATTTTGCATTATGAACATGTAACACTATATAACATTGTTTTAAAAAATGTGATGCGCGAATCAAACAGCAAGCATGGAAAGCAACTGTGTTTTAAATATAATAATGAATGGTTTGACATGGTAACTAATATTTAGTGGCTGGAGGAAAGGTAATGATTTTGCAAGTTATGGCTAGTTAATGCTGAGTATATCATTTGAAATCCTCCCATGATTCAATGTCTTTTCATAAATATTTCAACCTTAATTGCCAAATATTGTCTGTGCTGATAAATCTCATCCATTTAAGGCAAGATACAAAATATATGTCATTGCAGAAGGTGATGCAGAAACAGAAAAAGCTGAGCATTGCAGAGTCCGAGCTTATAGAAATGTCTCCTATATTCTCTAATATGGTCTACAACGCTAACGAGGGTGCAAAAACTTAGGAGGTCATATACAATAGGCTTGAGGACGAGCGTCCCAAGATTACTATCACAAGAGCAAAAACTGACTCAATAAGACCTTAGGGACTCCAATTCAAGGATGTTGCCTGTTATTTCCTTCATAGGATAGGAGCGAGAACAAAAATCCTCCCATACACTGATATGAT
This sequence comes from Pinus taeda, assembly GCA_000404065.3. NCBI lineage: Eukaryota > Viridiplantae > Streptophyta > Pinopsida > Pinales > Pinaceae > Pinus > Pinus taeda. Next base: position 20,387 of record APFE030830063.1, on the reverse strand, counting down.
TAGGTGGGTGGTGGAAAATCTCACCATTGAAGATAGGCAATTTAGGAATTCAAAAATGGAACTCATGGGGTCATTCAGAGCAGAGGACCTAAAGCAAATGTACCATATACCTGATCATCAGGATATATATGATAAGACATACGTGGCTGAATTTGCAAAGAAGAATGAAGAACCCCTCAAGATGATTTAGGGCTGGATAGTGCTGGAGAACAAGTTCAAATTTGATAAATCGAGTACATATCCTATAGCCTCTTTGGCAAACCCCTACAACTATGCAGATGCTATGTTATATAGGCTATACGAGTTACCTAATAATGCTAAGTTTTCCATAGAATGAATTCCTCTGATTGATGCCTGTGTTAATTCCCACATCATGAATTGGGCCACCATCCTATCTGATAACCTAGCACCCATCATCATTGAATATCGACAAAAGAGATCCTCCTCTCCAGAGAACCTTCCTCCATTCTATTTTATTGCCTACATTATGGATGCCATCTATTTCTGCACTAAATTTCCAATTATGCATTGGAAATGGACCTTGCAAGACCCCTACCCTATCCATCTCAACCATAAGCAAATTTGGGAATCCCATTATGGACCCCGTTTCTATAAAATATGTCATGTTGTTATTTTTCCACTACATCAATTAATTTTCAAGAAGAAAGCTCCCAAGTTTTCCAAAGAAGCTGCTACAAACCTTCTGGCTGTTGGCAAATATTTTGTTGAAGAAAGGTTTACCTACATTAGGGTTTTTGGTAGCACAACAGACCCACATGTCCTCCCTTTGTACGTTTTTGATAATTGTTAGCAAGAGAAATTATCCCACCAAACCACGAGAAAAGGCCTGACCAAAGTTCTCTAAGAAAGAAAGAAGTTATTATGGCCATCTTTTCCTATCAGGTGCAGTTCTTTTTCTTTAGAAAATTTTAATCATGTGATAAAGGAATAAGTAAGCCTGGAAGGTCTCAGGTTCCATACTTTTCCCAAAAGGAAATTTGATCTAGACAAGATAGCATATAACATCACCACTTCAGTAAAGATCAAGCCTTATAAACATGAAGCTAATAATTTTGAAGACCTTTTACAGTCGGCTCAATCCTTCGAACAATCATTTGAATGGGCGAGGACAAATCTGAGTCCTAGAGATTTTGAGAGCTTTCAGGATTTCAGAAACAAAAGGCTCGACGTAATCCCACTACATTTGTTGAAAATTGAGGATAAGCCTACTCCCAGTGTGACTGTCAACATCGAGGCACCTAATTCTTGCATAGAGTCTCATGCAGATATAGGGAAAGCACTGAACACAGAGAAGGCCCAAGACAATGAGACTACTGTAGAATCCAACAGGAAATCAGCCGAAAAGTAGGGTATGAGTACCCCACCCAAAGATATTGTTTCAGAGATCAAAAGCAACAGTTTACAGTAGGAGTGGGATCAATTCAATAAGAAACTACAAGACACTCCCAAGACAACAGATTCCTAGGAAACTATGGAGTATCAAACTCCTCTACATGTTTAGAAGAATAGAGACTGTGAAACAATGGATGAGCAAGTGACGATGTCTCAACAGACTAAAATCATCCCCGCTTTGTCCACATCGGAAATTATCTTGAAGGTGATGGAAATCCCTCCTTGTTATAGACATTTTTGGGCATTCAACCCCAATCACAAATGTCCATAAATTGAGGGCTCTTAAGTCCCTAAAAGGGTTGCTTCACTGCCTAAAGGAACAAGGTCAACTGATTACATCATCTCCCAGAAGTTCTCCACTCAAAACTGCTCATAAATGGTCAAAAATGGACCATACTGAAAGCTCCATGCAGAGGGTGCAATGCATATCACCTTCCCAATGTATAGGGTGTGATGCATACTGTTTTTCTCCTCTGTAGGGTGCGATGGTCGGGAATGGACAGATGGCAGGGACCAAAATGCGAGGTGGAAGATAATAGAATCTTCCAGAAGCTTCCCCTCTGACACTTGCCACTCCATTTTTGACCAGGGATGAGTAAGAGATCTTCATTCTCCAAGTGGAAGCATGAACTATCAGAGGGAAGACACTAATCAAGATCCCAAAAGATGACTCACCTCTCTGTAATCATCTATATATGGATCCTTCTTCATAGAGATCCATAGGCTAAAATTTTGTAACTTATAGAGAAGTGTTGTTGGAATTTTGGTGTACATTCACAGTGTTGGGTGATTTTGCTTTGCTTGAGGTGAAGAAGGGCTTATTAGCTGGAGGATGATGCTGGGTCAGAGCTGCTCATGGTTGTAATCCTCTTGCTATTTTTTATCTGAATAAAGCTATTCTTGTTTCCTTCCATATTCTGGTGGACTTATTTCTATATGCTTGTATATGGTTAATGTACATATGATCCTGCATTATTTATGAATTTAGATCCTTGTTTCTTGCATAGTAGTATGTTGCTGTGATTATACAAGTCCTTTTGAAGCTGAGCAGACAAAGAGTGAGTGGCAAAACTCTATCAAGAAGGAGAGGGAATCGAGCGCAAGACTGAGGTTGGCCCTCTTGGTTCTCCTCTCATCTATTTTCATAAAAGGAATCAATAGTAGACTTTGATGGTTTGTTTCTAAGATATCCACCCATCTTAGTGGGAATAGCAGCATCCATGTGGACACTATTCCCGTATAACACTCCTCTTGTTGTGTTATACAACCCACTACACAAGGTTGTAGTAAGGAGACAGAGGAAAAGGAGAAGGATTGAAACACCTGAACTCCCACCTCGGAATGAGAAAATGGACATAGTTTGGAAGGATGTTCCTTCTAACCCAGCTAAAAACTTGACGATATTTCACAGTTTATAGGAGCATACACAACTGCTACCATGGAAAAAGCTACCGAAATATCTCTTTTGTTAAAAGAAAAATAAGAAGATATTACACAACTCGAGCAACAACTCGAAACAGAGAGAGCAAGTGTGAACAGGCAGATCGCTGAGCAGCTAGCCCAATTGCAACAGAGCATGGAGGTGCTGAAAATAAGCCACGAAGTAGACATATCGACCAAAAATATGCAACTCCAAGACTTGCAGAAAGCCATGGAAATATATAAGGATGTTCCTACTGTCGAGGAATTCATCAAAGAGGTGCTAGAGCTTAATTCTCTCTTATTGAAGAAACAGGAACAATTTTTCCAAAAGATGTCACATACCGCTCCTTATATGATCACTAGTGACCAGCTAATGGATAAAGTGATTGACCAGAGAACTGAGTTTACTGATCTGAACACAAGAATCTCAAAGTTCATTGAATGGAAAGAAACAGAAGAGGGGAGGAAAACCAATTTGCCTGAGATTGAGGAGACACACAAGGACATTCGTTTCACTGACTGGGACACAAGGATCAAACAAGCTGAACTAGTAGTGGCAAGTTCAGCCAGAGTTTCAAAGAATATTGTAAAGGCGGTAAACCATACTTTGTTTGCCACCAACTTGGTAAAAGAAGGCAACCCGAAAGAAATTCTCGATTTGAATGACTTGCATAATAGATGGAAGGAAAGAGAAGAAACTCAAAGGGAAGCAATCGCAAAATTGGCAAAGATTGATTGGGAGCTGTATTGGCAATACCTCGCCAAGCCACACAGTCAAATCATGACCCTTAACTTCTTTCTCCATTCAACTCAATGAATGCTGCCACCTCTCACACATGCAATTTTTGCACAACAGGTCAAAACACATTTTGGGGCACCTCCTCAAGTCAAACCGATGGCCGATATATGCAATTTGAAGGAAAAGCTGCCAAACAATAGATCATCATCATAGCCTCTGCTCATCAAGCCACAATTTAATTTTAGAGTTAGTTAACTAGTTAGAAGGAAGGTTATTTGAAACCTCCTCAAATTTTTGTATAATCTATTTTTGTACATTAGTTAGAATAATAGTTATACCCTTCTCATCCATTAAGAGAAGGGTCCATAATTTTATAATTTTTTTTTGCAAATAATGCACTATTGTAAGTTTGTGAATGCTTTATTGAAATTATGGAACATGATCGTTTCTTTTAAATATCAGACTACTTTCCTTTGTTGATGCACTTTTGTATACTTGGAAGATAATTTGATCTGAAGAAAGGATTTGATCTATGTCATTAGTCAAATGAGCAGAACTTGACATATATGATATTTTTATCTTATATGATTAGCCCTGTTTTTGTTTAATTAGTGACAACACTTTATTTTCATGAGTTGTATATGAGATATGTTTTTTATGTTAAAGCATTAATCGCACTATTGTATGATTCCTAGCTGAGATTATAATATATATATATATATATCATCATCATCATCATCATCATATATGCGATATAGTTTATACATTTCTTTGACTAACTATTTAGTCAAAGAAATTATCTTTACACGTTATCATCTTTGTTTTATGCGTGATTGATCTTTATTATCACATGTCAAGCAAATATCTTTGTAGATCACATATTATACAGAAATACTCGAGTTTATATTAGATAAAGTTAGCTAGAGATTTGCATGATATAATATGTCATTTGAGTTGTCATTATTCTATCGAAATCACTCGTAAACCACCCACTCTCATTTTAAAACCCATAGTGGGAAACTGGTCCCATTATCCCCAGTCAGAGCCACCAATTTAAACGAAAAAGGAATTGTCCTAAGTTCTGGACTGGGTGGTTATCCCCCATGTTGGATCAGTAGAAATCCGAGGCTTCAACACAACCCTATGTCCAACTGGTTGATTGAAATCGATCAGATAATAGCGAAGATCAATTTACCACTAGGGTAAAGATCTTCCGAACCTATAAGAAAAATAAAAGGTATCCCGAAAGAACCCCATATCTGAAGAAAAAACAATCTCCCCAAAATAATTTTGAATGCTATAATTACAAAAAACTAGGCCCCTGAGCTCCTCAATTCCCATAGAAGAAAGCTAAACCAAAATTGGCAGCATTGTTTGCCAAAGATATTGAACTAGAATGGTGGGGTTTAAACTATTGTTCTCCCATAGATCATCCTGATGGGAACACATTTTTTCTGTATCCCTATGAATTCTTAGAAGGAACTGATAATACTTTTAATTCTTCCTTTGATGAATTTAGTGACCTTGAGCCACCAAATTGGGAGGGTGATAGTGAACATGAATATTTCCCCAAGCAAGAATTTGATTTTTGTATGTTCATTGCACAACACTAGAAGTTAAAGAAGTCATCTCGAAGTCTCAAAAAGCTTCCTCTCTCCGAGCTTGAGTCATTCTTATTTAGGGGAAGTGATAAGTTTGCACATGCATATGCATATATGTGTGAGAACCTAAAGTTGCAGCTTCCATAGTAGTCTAGAGTATCTTTTCTTCTGCATCGAGTCTATAATTTTCTAAGTATTATTGAAGGAATGGAGTTATTGCTTATACGTTGAACGAAGATCTGCCAAATTTCGAGTCTTGGGAGTTAAGTTGGTATCAAGCCACACTTTTTCAAAGGTCTTCCGACTTCTGTAATCAAGTAGACACATTATTTCTATTATGAAATATTTCAGTTTCTTGTCCTATGTATAATTTCGAAGGAGTTTCTCTATGATTGAATGTCTGGTAGAATAGCAGAGTTTTTTTTGGGATGTGAGCTGATGTTGTTTTAGTCTGTTTATGCTGAAGTTAGGTGCTTTTAAGGCCTTGAGGCCTTTCCCTATTTAGGCTTTTGGCTCTCTAAAACTCTATTAAAATATATCTCTACCAGTATGGATCCTTCTTTGGACCAAATAAATTATTTAGAAATTACTTTGTATAGTTCTAGCATGACTTCGGTTTCAAAAAGATAAGATCCTAGTCTATCTACAGTCACTTCACACAGGAGTCTAATATCTATAGATGAAAAAAATTCCACAGAACATTGGGGGCTACCACCTATTAATCCAAGTCAAGTTTATAAGCTGAAGTGGTGGAATTATATTTCTCATTCCTTCATTAAGATACATTCAATAGATATTCCTTTTTCTCCCTCAAATGATCTAGTTAATATAAACATTCTAGATCGTGATATCATAGACTGGGAAAAGAAACAAGGTTTGTTATATCTTCATATTGGAGCCATCAAATTTGGTTTATGTCCTCTTGTCTGACCATACTTGCTAGTCTCCTCTTTATGCTATGTAATTGATACCAGACATAATAACTTTTCAAGTGCACTATTAGGATGGTTTTCTACACTTCTCAATGACGAAACAACCTTTGTTACTATCATTCCTAAGTCCTCAGTAGTTCATCTATGATTTTTTGAAAGCCTATATTTTTCATGTTGGATTTGAAATGTTTGTAAATTCTTGTATAATCCAGTTAAAATCAATGGTTATTGTTCGGTTTGGAAATATGTCCAAACCACCTCTCGACTACACAACATGGTAGAAAAAGACAAATCTAGACAAGTCCAACCTTTGAGTTTCAATTGGAATGGCATCCAATACCCAACAACCTAGGAAGAAAAGTCCTCAAACTTAAAAACCCAAATTCATATTCACATTAATAAGCGTCGAAAGCCAATACCCTTGTCTACAATAACCATAACCCAATCTTTAAAAATCCTCGAGCGATGCCCCCCAATGAATCAAATGATGCATTCTTGTACATACAAAAGAAATCCTACTAGTTCTGCAGGAGAACCTCAAAAAGGGACTCACAACACTTGTCTTGCTTGCCAAGAAAAACTTAACAATCTCCAGGGAAGAATATCTATAACAACTTCCTCTCCTCCTTCATTCCAGTTGGCCATGCTATCTTTTCCAAGAGAAGTCTTAGGTCAAATAAAACAATTCCCTAGTGGAAGAGAGTCATATTTATTAGGAAGAAACCTTCCAACTATACCTTTTAGACAATTTGCTGATGATTTGAAATGGAAAAGAGAATGTCTTCCAGTAAGACATTCATCTTTAGGAGAGTCGGTGTCAAATGAATGAATGCTATTAAATTTCTCAAATATATAATCTTCACTGACAGGAAAAAATATAGATGATTTTCCCAAGAACTAATTGCAAATCAAACAAGATGCAAAATCTCAGAAGAAAGAAATAAAATATATGATAGACAAAATTGACGTACTGTCCCATGTCCTTACAGACACCACAATTTTAAGAACATCTCTACAAAAAGTTGCAGTCAAGCTAGATTTTGTAGACTCTTCGATAGAAAAAATAAATGAAGTAAAAATGGAAGTAAGAAGGCTAAAGAGGAGCACTTACATTTTTCATAAGGATATCCTCTGAGATGAGACAAAGAGTAGAAGAAAACCAACTCCATAGGAGCAATTTAGGTCCAAAATAACATATTTGAATGGGATTTTGGAACCATAGAAGATATCCTGGCAAGGATAGAAAACTAAATGTTTGTCATGAAAAATTGGCCACATCCTTTACAACCACAAGTTAAAGAAAAATGTCTGAAGGCAATGCCCATAAAAATGAGCCAAAATTTTATACAATAATGCCAATGAAATCCTCTTCGTGACCTAAATATTTCTCTTCTTTGGGAATTGATATGACCAATAGAATTGTATCATCCATGCCTGGACATCTGGTCATCAATTTTGGCTGTCAGAATATAGAATAAATAAGGTTTTCCATCCAATTGTTAATAAATTGGGTCACTGCTAAAAAGGTAGAAGATGCATCAATCACCCCAAGATATATGGCTACATAATTGGTAAAAATTTTTACAGAGCATGTAGCTGATTGGTGGTGTTGGTTTCCACACAAGACTAAGGATAAAATGAGGAATGATCCCAAGGCAGATGAAGTAACACTACAAGCATTGATTGCACAATTTCATGGCCTTGAGATAGATATAGATCATGACCATCTTGCATCCTTATACACGACTCATAGGCTTTGTAATCTTGCTTATCATGATCAATATTTTTGTTATATGCAGAAGTTAATAATAGGATATGGGAAATGAATGATCTTGCATAAATAAAATACTATATCAAAATCTTTTTAGGGGCACTTCTAGATGCAACAGAACAATAGTTTAAAGACAAAGACATTACCCTAGAAGGCATTTCCATAGCAATGGCAAATTGCTATATCAGAATAGTAATCCAAGAACATTGTTTGGTCAAAAGAGTGAACAAATATTTCAATAGATTTGACAACATGTTTACCCCATATTTGTGCAAAAATGTAGGGAATATGCTAGAATGGGGATGTAGTGCTTATAATTGTGGCCCACCAAACTACAAAAAATGTTTGTCGCTGCAAGAAGGACAAATACTATACTTATAGATCTAGATTTCTCCTTGATAGTTCTAAAAGGAAGTATAAGAAAAATAAAAGGTATCCCAAAAGAATCCCATATCTGAAGAATTATGTATCCTATAATTGCAAAAAACTAGGCCATTGGGCTCATCAATGCCTGTTGGGCATGGAATCCCCCCCCGAAGCATGTTTTGGGGCTCAAAGCCCATGTTTTGACCAAATGATGTTGTAAAGCACTACGAATTAGGGGCATGGAAGTATGTTAGAGTCATAGGGTTGTCCACCCTAATCTTGTAATATAATGTCGGCCTACACATGGTCCGTGGACCATGGGATTGTATAAATAGAGTGAGACTCTAAGTTGTAAAGAGACATCGAAGAAAACATGAGATAGCGAAGTAGAAGCATAGAGCAAGAGTCTAAGTGTGTCTTGGGTTGTAGAGTAGGAAAAGGCTCCACAGCTGAGTGCGCAAAGGCCTAGTCGAGTCCGCAGCTGAGTGCGCGGACCCTTGCAGCTGAGTGCGTGGACCCTTGCAGCTGAGTGCATAGGGCAGACTTGAGTTTGTAACTAAAGGAAGATAATAATAAAGAGAAGTTTTATCTTAATTCCGTGTATCTGTTCTTGAGTTATTATCTGTTTAATGTGAATTGCAATTATACTGTTTATTTACTGTGCGCACTTGTATGAATGAATTATATTGCTAAGTATACTTTATACGTACAAATAAGCTAAGTTAAGCAACTAATCATGGAATACTAGTAATACATTAGGTAATAACAACATTCGGCCCTTGAGTAGGGTTACACGAAGGTAGCATCTTGGGCTGCGAGGTACATGTAAGTGCGCGTAACGACGTGTGCACAGGTCGAACCGTAGACCACTTGAACTCATCAGACATCTCCAGGGTGCAGAAACCTGGTTCTATCACCCTCCCATACTACTTCGGGTGAGACCTCAGTCCGCGCTCTGCGGATTGTTGATGGAAGGGCCAGTAGTACCATGATTTGTTTGGCTAAATCACCTCCGAACCTGGGTTAGGCCCAAACAAGCCAACAAATGGTTCTGTTGCCGGGACCGGGATCTGCATAAGAGATGTCTGATGTCATGTCACTAGAATCTGACAAAGAAATAAATTTAAGGGTGGTTGGATAGAAAGATTAATGAATTCACGGCACAGGAAAATAGGAATCTGCGAGTAGCGAAGGAACAATGGTTAGAGGGCTATGTGTATACTAAAATCCATGAAATTTTCTTTGCATCCTTCCCCTCTAAGTTGTACGAGTGGATCACGAAGTTAGCAGACAGTCAGGGAAGGTGTAGGACTGACAAACCAATCGTGTGGACTCTAGAGTTAGTGCGTAGACTAGAAGTGTCAAAATATAAGATCGCGCACGCTGTGGACCATTGGCTGGATTGGATTATAGGAGGGTTTATCACTGATTTCACGGTAGATACATTAGTCAGCTACAGTGAGGTGGAACGACGCTTCCTCAAAGGACCGCGAGGTAAGTACATTAAATATTTGAACACTTGGATTAAAATGCTACTGTGTGAAAAGAAGGTTATGCGAATAAATTAATGTTTGGAGCTATGCAAAGTGGGAGGATCTATAAAAACGAAGGTAGCGCAGAGATAGAAAATAGCCCCTTGATTTCACCTCTGCGAGAAAGCGAGGAAGAGTTCGCAAAAGTTTTACCAAGAAACATGATCAGTCTGATAAGGCAGTGAATTCCACACATACCAGCCCCACCCACACCTCCACTAGTTTCACCATCTTCACCCCGATCTCCGCCCACACCACGTCCACCACCATGACAATTCCATATTGTGAGCGCAATAAGTTTGCCGGTATTCAAAGGAGTAAGGAACAAAGATCCAGACCAATTTTGGTTCGCAGTAAAGGCTATATGGCAAGCGCAAGGAGTCACAGATGACAACATAAAGAAGGAAACACTGGTAAGCATGTTGCAGGATCACACAATGACATGATACATTAAGCACTTTAATGACAATCCAAACGCAAGGATCATAGATATCCAAGTTGCACTGAACAGGGAATTTAGCAGGCCAAAAATGGAGACATAGTCGATTATTGGGTTGAAGGAAATCACGATGATTCCAGGCGAGACCCCCTGGGAGCTGGATCAGAGACTAAAGGGTATGATTCGCAAAGCCAACATGACCTTGACAGATTGGAAACACCACGCATGGTTTGTAGCATCACTAACGCCAGATTTAAGGATGACGTTGTCACAATAGAAGTTATCTACCTAGGCTGAAGCTTTAGAGATTGCAATGAGACTGCACGAGACCCCAATACAAGATCCTGGCTTGGGAGTCCAACAAATCCAAGCGCAAATGAAAAATTTGTGTCTGGAAATGCAGAGTTTGAAACAGGAGAGGACAACTCGCCCAAAGGTGCGCGAGGAGGTATGGTGCATAAAGTGCAAGGGACAAGGACATGACAAGGACCATTGTCCAATCTTCGCGAATTACTTGGTGGGAGGAGGGCTAATGCCATTGAGACCAGAGGAACAAGAAGGACCGAGTGCAACACCTACATTATGGTGCACAATTTGTCAGATAGAAGGAAAACATGCTACAAATAATTGTCATCTATTACAAAAGTTTACTTAGACGTCCCAACAATTGTTCTATAATTTCTGCAGGTTGGTAGGCCATGATGAGCGCACCTATAGAAGTTATGAACTGATGATGGATCAGACTCCTACCTACAGAGTTCAGACCAAAATGCGAACCCTTAATCAAAATGCAGGGATGACACGCATTTGATTTCAGGGGCGCGGATGCGGTCGAGGTGGAACGGGACCAGGAAGGGGTTGCCGATAGCTGATTTGTTACAATTGTGGAGGGCCAGGGCATTATGCACGCGATTGTACAAATCTGATGAGAGAATCATGTTTATATTGTACCCAATTTGATCATGAGACAGAGGAATGCCCTACACTGATAGCAAGATTGCGCGATAAAGGAATACTATAGCCTCCTCCAACTCAGAACCTACAAATGATGAGGTCTGAGCCACGTGAAGAGGACCCAAATGTAAACATCGTGCTCCAAAGCAGTATCATGACAGGAGATGACAAGGGCAAGCAGCTAGAAGAGAGTGCTTGGGTTCACAAGGCTCCCATAAAGGAACCTGAATTTGATTTGGAGCGCACGAAGGAGACATTCATGGAAGCTAAGAAGAGCTTCACAGAAGCCTCCACTTCAGGTAGTAAAGACAAAATGGAACCAGAGATGGACCCCTCAATGCTTACTACCTTTATGGAGACATGCATGAAGCTGCTGCGCAACAGTAAGGCTGTGAAGGGACTACAAGAACTTATCACTAGGTGCGCTGGGTCAGGAGAACCATGCGTAGTCTGGAAGCTCAGGAAGCACACAACGCGAACATGAAAGGAGATGAGATTGACTGCGCAAATCGGGGAATCTGAAATGGATCAAGTGATTTTGGATTTAGGATTGGACGCAAACATACTGCCAAAATAGACATGGGAGCGCATAGGCAGACCCACGTTGCAATGGTCTCCTATTCAATTGCGAATGGCGAACCAACAAAAGGTCCTACCAATGGGAGATTGCAGGGAGTAACGATAGATATCGAAGGTGTGAGCACACTTTCAGATTTCGAAGTGATAGAGATTTTTGATGATAACAATCCCTATCCCACGCTACTGGGAATAGATTGGGCCACTAATATGAACATAATGATAAATCTGAAGAAGCGAAAAATGATTTTCAAGAAAAAGTCACTGCATGTAGTGGTACCTTTAGACCCTACGGAAGGATCGCGCTACATGGAGAAAGTGAGTGATGGTGAGAGCGATGACGATCTAGAATATATCTACAAGATAACCGCGCGAGAGCAGGATTGGGTGAATCCAACAACGGATGGCAGGATTTCATGGGAGCACGAAAGATCTTGCACCTCAGATTCAGATGAGGAAATAGAGCGATGGCAGAACTAGTTACACGAGGTAACCACACTCAATTGCAACATGATGGTAAGATCACTGTGCTGTGTGACAACAGAGGTAAGGGATCTACCTATATATGACGGGTTGACAACAGTAGATGAATTCCTGAACAAATTTGGAAGAGACGTGCGAGAACAACAATGTTTTGATGCTTTGAAATGGGCACTGCATGCTACACCCGTAAGATGGAGGGGTACGCATCAAATAAGTTTGGAGAACTAGCACGACTACAAAAGAATGATGCTTATATAGTTTGAAAAACCTCAGCTACAGATGGAATGTAGGTATGATGGACGAAACAACCTGCACGCCCACCTCTCCAGATGGGTCTAGGCGTATGGTACACAACCTACACGAATGCACACCATCCTCACGATAGGAAACAAGAACAACAAGCAAGAACGGGAAAGATGAGGGCACAAACGATGAAGTATGATAAGACCAAGTGCACCAAAGATCATACTCGGGGAAGCCTTTGACAATGTGTGTGAAGTGCTCAACACGGTCCACCAAGTGAGATGCATTGACTGGGACATGCATGTACCAACGGTTCTATGGGCCTATAGGACCATGTGCAAAACCCTGACTGCGAGAGCACTTCTGAAGCTGAAGTATGAAGTAGGGGCTGTAATGCCTGTGGAGCATGAAAAGTCGAGTCCGCGCGTAACAACACCCATAGATATGACGGTCTGTGAAGCTCAGAATGAAGAAATCACACTACTACAAGAAACAGAACATATAAGACTTGAGGAAGAAATCTGATGGGGAAAATTTAGACTTTGCGAACTTGAAAAAGACCGGGTATGGATAAGAGAGAAAAGTGCTTTGATGGACGCGAAGGTCAAGAAGCTGGAAGATGAAATAAAGGAAGCAAATCTCATCGAAAAATCGAGGATGGTAAGGCAAGGTGCGTACGATCATACTGACAAGTTGGAGGACTATCGCCATGAACTGGTTAGTTTGCTACCTTGGCTTGGACCACATATCTTCAAACGTAGTGAGTAGGGTAGCACGTTGCAAGTAGTAATGTGTGTGGTTCCAATCACAATAATGGAAGGTGGGGATTCTCCGCGAATCATGGTGGAGGACGGGATGGAGCCCCACATAGGTGGTTCGACCACTTGACTATCCATAGGAAGAACAGTCTTAGTGCTCCAAGCAGTTAAAAGGAAGCGCAAGACTATAAACTATTTTGCCCAGAAGCTACACGATATTGGGAATGCGTGCAGAAGCAAAGCGTCATAGGGTCTGCGACCACGCATGGAGGGTTGCGCTACTGCATGGGTTGGCTAGGAAGTGACCGCTGAGGTCACTATTCATGATGAGATGTGCGACTTGAGGCCAAATGGAGTGTGCAGCGGGCATTTAAGATGCGATTTATGGGAAATATTTGGGAAAATCTATTGCCAATATCTGCCAGAACTGGAGAAGGCTGCAACACAGTAGAAAAAATATGATTCCAAGCTATGCGTCACACAATTGGCTGAGAAAAGACAGAAGGAAAACTACAATGGCTGAGGTAAGGGCAGTGTAAGAAGTGGCATAAAAAGCCACCAAGCATAAGAAAGCTGTAAAAGTAGTAGCAACAGCACAGGCAGTAGAGGTAGCAACCGCAAAGGTAGACGACGACAAAGCAACTTCCTCGGAAGGGCAGGAGGCAGAGGGAACAAAAATAGGAGGAGGAAGTGCGGACCGAGGAACTGCGTCAACACAATTGAAGTGCCCACACATCACAGAGTGAGCAGGACCAAGGAAGAAGGTCAAGCCCTTGAAATTGGCCATTGAACCGATCACCTTAACCAAAGGTGATCTCCATGACATCGACGAGACGGTCCGCAATGTCACAAACAAATCACTCTAGGACTTTATGTAGGAGCACCAGACTGTGTTGGAGGCCCTCAAGGCACAATTGTAGGAGTTACAGGTGTGACCCACTCAGGTGGGTACCCTTTCGACCCACCTCGTAGCAGGATCCTCGGCAGCAGAGTAGATGCTGCGCGCACGGATGGAAAACATGACCATGTTACCAGAAGGGGCCTTAGTGACAGCGTATGAGGTCGATAGATTTGTGGTTAACATGATGAAAGACCTTGGCCTTAATTTGGCTGCCCTTCCGTGAGAGATGTTGTGTTTGCTACAGGATGGGATAACGACAAAGATATGCGCTAGGGATAGCCACGCGCTCCAAGTTCTCAGTGAATAGAAGATAAACATGGAATATCTCAGCTTGCAGTGCAATGAATTGGTGTCACAACATCAACAGCTAGTGCAGGTGGTAGGTGACGCTTGCCAAAGTGTCTCAGAGCTGGTCATCCCAGAAGATCTACCAATGGAGGTGCGGATCCATAGGTTAGTAGCAAGAGTCCGCGAGGCCAGGGAAGAAATGGCAAAGTTTCAGCTGGAGCTGAATCTTCAGATCACCGAGCTGCGATTGAAGGTGTAGCCTTCCACTCCCCTAGAAGTTAGAGAATAATGTGCTAGCGCTATCATAGCGGGATTGGAAGAAATTGGGGTTGTAGTGCAAGACTGTACCGACATGTTGGAACAAGCACTTGAGGTCCTCACGACTTTGCAGGAGGACCCCAACATCTAGCACCTGGAGATAGAGGCGCGATAACTCCAGTAGCAATATGACAATGTATGAGGAATTATGCAGATAGTAGTCCTCACCCAGAGGCTTGCGAGGGTGCAGTAAGCCAAGGCACAGAAGGAGCAGGTGGACGTGGTGTGACATAAGGAGGCAGTTCTCAAAGCGTGCGTTCAACCATGGATTGACGAGGCCTTCACAATCACCATGAATATCAAAGGAAAACTCGTGCACCTATAAGGGATGCACGCATAGATGCAGGGAAGCACGCCAGACACAGAGGTCTCAGAAGAGTGGATGTAGCAGGTTCAGTAAGCAGCAACGCAGTGTGTTATGGACATCAGTACTGTTCGAGAACAGTTGGAGGGACTAAGTGCCAAGACACCGTGCTGACAGAGTGACTTGAGGGTGAGTCACAATGTTTGTGTTGGGGGCCTGTTGGGCATGGAATCCCCCCCCTGAAGCATGTTTTGGGGCTCAAAGCCCATGTTTTTACAGAATGATGTTGTAAAGCTCCATGAATTATGGGCACAAAAGTATGTTAGAGTCATACAGTTGTCCTCCCTAATCTTGTAATATAATGTCGGCCTACCCATGGTCTACAGACCATGGGATTGTATAAATAGAGTGAGGCTCTAAGTTGTAAAGAGACATAGAAGAAAACATGAGATAGAGAAGTAGAAGCATAGAGCAAGAGTCTAAGTGTGTCTTGGGTCGTAGAGTAGGAAAAGGCTTTGCAGTTGAGTGCGCAGAGGCCTAGTCGAGTCCACAGCTGAGTGTGCGGACCCCTGCAACTAAGTGTGTAGGGTGGAGTCGAGTCTGTAACCAAAGGAAGATAATAATAAAGAGAAGTTTTATCTTAATTTCATGTATCTGTTCTTGGGTTAGTATCTATTATATATGAATTGCAATTATACTGTTTATTTACTGCACGCACTTGTATGAATGAATTATATTGCTAAGTATACTTTACACATACAAATAAGCTAAGTTAATCAACTAACCATGGAATACTAGCAAGACATCGAGTAATAATAGTGTTCAGCCCCCGAGTAGGGTTGTGCGAAGGTAGCATCTCAGCTTGCGAGATACGGGTAAGTGCATGTAGCGACGTGTGCACAGGGTTGAACTGTGGACCACTTGAACTCATCAGACATCTCTAGGGTGCAGAAACCTGGTTCTAGCACCCTCCCATACTACTTCGGGTGAGATCATAGTCCATGCTCCATGGACTGTTGCCGAAAGGGCAAGTAGTACTGGGATTTGTTTGGCTAAATCACCTCTAAACTTGGGTCAGGCCCCAACAAGCCAACAATCCCCATAGAAGAAAGATAAACCAAAATTTGCAGCGTTGTCTACCAAAGAAATTAAACCAAAATGGTGGGATTTAAACTATTGTTTTCCCACAAACCATCTTGACGGGAACATAAGTTTTTTGGATCCCTTTGAATTCTTAGAAGAAACTAATAATATTTTTGATTCTTTTGATGAATTTAGTGACCTTGAGCCACCAAATTGGGAGAGTGATTGTGAACATGAATATTTCCCCAAGAAAGAATTTGATTTTTGTATGTTCAATGCACAACACCAGAAAGATCTTGAATCAAGGATCAAAGAGATTGATCAAGTATTGAAAGAAATGCCTACAAGGAAATATGTAGAGAGAGAAAAATTGTGCATAGAAAAAGATGAATTATCAAGGAAATTCACATCTCCCTATCCCCCTCAAAGTAAAAAGAAGTCACATAAAGGGGCTAGCAGTAAATATGCCCCTATAGATCTATATAACCATAACACAAACCATGAAGATAGAAAAAACTTTAGAAAAGATAGAGAGGGATTTCTAAGCAAATCGAAGAACAACAAAGCTGCAAGGCCAGGAGGTAACTCCTCAAATGCAATTATATTATTCATTTAGGCTGTTCATTATTATATACATGAGGGACTGACTGTTGAGTTTCATCTCTTGATGACTCTCCATTTTCTCTATTATTTATTTACAGTTGTTCACCCAATCCCTATGATTAGGTGTCAACATTCCCCCCCTTAATATGAAGGGATGTTGGTGAGTCCAAGCATCATTCTGAATCTTTTAAGATTTTCTCTTCCAAGCACTTTTGTGAATGTCTGCAATCTGCTCATTAGTGGAACAATGGCGAAGATGGATTGTTTTTGCCTCAACTTTATTACCGAGGTATTGTCAATCATGAGTGGAGTTGAATGTACTTGTTTTACTTGCAAATATTCCATAATTTTCCTAAGCCACACAATTTCCTTTGTTGCCTCAGCTGCTGCCACATATTCTCCCTCTATTGTGGAATCTAATGGAGCTGATTGTTTGTGTGATCTCCAGGAGACAACTCTTGATCCAAGGCTCATAGCATAACCAAAAGTAGATACCCTATTTTCTTTGTCTCCATCGAAGTCTGAATCAAAGTATCCAATCAAGTTGAAGTCACCCACCTGTGCATACTTGAGTCCAAAGTCTTGAGTTCCCTTCAAGTACTTTAGAACTCTTTTTGTAGCAGACCAATGTTCCTCACAAGGCTTTTGCATAAACATGGAGAGGATTCCAAAAGCAAACAAAATGTCTGGTCTGGTAGTAGTCAGGTAGTTGAGACTTCCTACAAGCTGTCTATACTTTGTTGCATCCTCAAATTCTTTTCCTTCAATGGATGTGAGCTTTAAGTTTTACTCCATTGGAGTAGTTAGAGGATTGCATTCAGCCATGCTAAACCTATTCAACATATCTCAAATGTACTTCTTTTGAGAAAGGAATATGGACTTCGGATGTTGAGTTACTTTAATACCAAGATAGTAATGAACATAGCCCAAATCAGTCATTTCAAAACCTTTCCTCAATTCCTTCTTTATGGATGCAATGTAGCTTGCATTGTTCCCTATCATCAAAAGATCATCTACATATACCACAAGATATACAACTGTTTTGCCAACTTTCTTGACAACATAATGTTTCAAATTGAGTTTCAGAAGATGCTCAGTTAGCTTTTCATACTAGGCTCACGGTGCTTGTTTGAGGCCATACAAGGATTTCACAAGTTTGCATACTTTATGTTCATGTCCTTTCACAACAAATCCTTCAGGCTGGGACATAAAAACATTCTCTTTTAGATCTCCATTCAAGAAAGCAGTTTTTACATCCATTTGGTGGACTTTCCAACCATTCTGAGATGCTAGCATAAAGAGTGTTCATATGTTAGCCCATTTTGCCGTGGGGGAAAAATTCTCCTCATAATCAACCCCTTCCTTTTGTGCAAAACCTTTTGCCACAAGCCTAGCTTTGTGCTTGTCAAGTGAGCCATCAAATTTATACTTGTTCTTGTAGACCCACTTGCATCTAATTGGTTTGGTTCCCAATGGAGGATCAACCAGATTCCAAGTGCCATTCTTTATCAAGGCATCATATTCCTTTTGCATTGCTTCTTTCAATTCATCATGAGAAGCAACTTCTTTGAAGGAATTTGGTTCAAAATCTGTAGACAAATTCAATTCACAATCATAAGAAACATCCATATCAATAGGTGAATTAGAGTCATCTACATCACCTCCATTTTTCCAGGTTGAATTTCTAGTTCCTGTCTTTCCAACCTCATTAGGATGAATGCTTTCAAGTGTCTTTGTCAGCCACCTTAGGGGACCTTTTTGAGATGGTCTTGGCTGCTCAGTTGATTGATTTGGGATATAATCAAGATTGAGTCTCCCAATTGTGTCAATCACATCACTCAAAGTATCATCTGTTGTTGGAGTTTCATGTGGGGGAGAGAGTGCTTTAGAAGAAGATTCCACATGTTGATTTAGTATAGGAACCCCCCCTTCAAGATGTGGAATCTGATTATCAAATTCTTGAAATAATTTTTCATTTGCGAATCTATCCAAGCGATCAAGTTGCCACTCAACAACATTGTCAGTTTTGGATGATTCAAGAAAGATTACATCTCTAGATATAACAAACTTTTTGTTGACTTCATCATAGAGACGATATGCTTTGGAGGTGTTTGAATATGCCCCCAGAAGATACACTTACGACTTCTTGCACCAAGTTTGTTTCTATGTACCTTTGGTATCAAGGCATAACATGTGGAACCAAAGACTCTGAGATGATTTACCGAAGGAATGTGTCCATACAACATTTCATAAGGAGTCTTGTTTCTAATAGCATTAGATGGACATCTATTCTTTACATATACAACACATAGAACTACATCAACCCAAAACTTCAATTTTACATTTTTGAAAAACATCATGGAGCACATCATATTTAAGATTGTCTCATTCATATTTTCATCTACTCCATTCCATTGGGGATTATAAGGCATAATTGTTTGATGTTTGATCCAATGATGGTGAAGATAGATTTCAAATTCATTTGAAGTGCATTCTTTTCCATTATCAGTGTGAATAGAGCCAATATGAGATTGTGCATCATTTCAATCCATGTATGAAAGTTCTTGAATGTTTGAAAAGCATCAGATTTGTTCTTCAATAAATAAACCCAACACATTTTGGTGTAGTCATCAATAAATGTCATCATATATTTATTTTCATTTGTAGAAGGAATAGGCATTGGACCACATAAATCTGAATGAATGACTTCAAGTTTTCTATTTTCTCTAGAATTTGAATCATAAAAAGACTATTTGCTATGATTTCCTAGAATGCGAGCATCACATTGCTTAAGTTTCCTAGGAATTGTAGGCAAACTAGTAACACCATTTTTCTTCAAGAAGCAGAGACTATCATAGTTCAAGTGTCCAAATATAACATTCCATAATAAACTTGATGGAAATGTATCTTCATCGTAATGAGAATTGTATGAGAAATTTTGTGCACGAGGAGAGGTACCCTGCAGCTTGAGAATCCTTTCTTCTTCTATCCCTGTCATGACAAGTGAGTGGTCTGATGCTTTTCTTACCTCAACCTCGCCATCAAACATGTGAATGGAGTGTCCTTGCTAGCGGATGTGGACCATGGACAACAAGTTTCTCCTCAGCTATGGGAGATATAAAACATGATGCAGAAGAAAGTTTGGAAGACTAGGAAATTTAAACCTAATTGTGCCAAGCCCTGATGGCTTGAGTTTTGATTTGTTTTCAAAGTACACTGCTTCATCAACATTGTTAGTAAATTCTTCAAAAAATTCTCTTTTGAAAGTCATGTGGCAAGTTTCCAATCATTTTTCCAAGAAGCAAGTGAAGCATTAAATAAGTCTTCACTTACTCCAGTATTACAATGTGCCACAACATAGTGAGGAGATTTAGGTGCTTTACCTTTCTCTTTGTCATTGGTTTTACCTTTGGGTTGGTTTCTTTCCTGCTCAATTCTATCCCAAGGCAAATTGCATGTGGATGCATCATGTGATCAGTCCCTTTGGCAACATATGCATTGTAAATTTGACTTTTCTCCTTGAGAGTGTATGCCCCCCCTGCCTTTGAAATTTCTTCTTCTTCTTCCTCTTCGACCACCTCTTCCTCTAGAAGAATCTTGAGAAAGATTCTTCTCTCTATGTGAAAGACACACAACCTCTTCAGAAGACTGAGGAGCTATC
>APFE030830047.1:153940-192751 GCA_000404065.3 Pinus taeda | reverse complement strand
TAAATCCTTCAATCCTATCCCAAGTTGTTCTTAAGGGGGGATGTTAGGAAATTCCGACACATAGGAAATAGTTAAGTTCAACTTGGTCTAGTATAGAGTTAGGTATAGAGTTAGGTAAAGTGTGTTTCTTTACCGTTGTACATTTTGTAACTTACAATCCGACGGTCACGATATGTAGTGATCTGACGGTCCATTCTCCTCCTCGGTATTACCGACACTTGATCCGTGGCTTGACACCCGATTGGTCCATGAATTCTATTTAAAGCGCATGGAGGGTCATTTGTAGGTTAACCGTGCATGAGAGAAGCTTATGTAAATTTTCATTCTTTTATTAATAAATTGCCTGTAGTAGCCACGTTTGCGCAGGCCGTGGACTGTTTCCCTCTCTGAGGGTTTTAACCACGTCAAAATACTAGTGTATTGATCTGTGATCTGTTTGTGAGCGGTGTCCTTTTGGTGTTCTGTATGAGGAACTTACCCTGTAAATTCTTACACTTTATCACCAATGAATCTACTCCTCTACGGGCCAAATTATTCTATTATTACAAACTAGATCTAAAGGATAATTCACTAATAGCATATCTAACATAATATCTTTAAACATTAAAGAATCTCTCCATTAAAGTTGTATCTTTATAAAAATTAGATTAACCTTGGCTACTATGGTTGACCAAAAATTATAACAACATATTTTCTTATTCAAATTATTTCCTGATTGAAAGTTAATTTAAACTTTTAATAAATATTGTTTTGTGTCAAAACTCTTCGTTAATGGTTAAATAAACTCTACATTGGAGTTTTAACCATGAAGAATATTAATTTAGAGTTCAATTGAAATATTCTTTGAGAGTCCTCAAAGGGGGTGTGAGATCATAGGGAATTGTGGATTGCAATTGGGATTCACCACTGCACGCATCTTCTCAACATCTTCTAAGTTTTTTCGGAACAAATGGCTTGCATGAACTCTCGTAAGAAGCCCCAAGGCACTGTGGATGGAAATTAATGTTATTAAGGATAGTCATCTTTTTTGTTGGTGTTTTGTATTATAGGAGCGACCGATGGTATGTATGATAATGGCATATGTTTTAGGGTAAAATGGGAAGGAGGGTGAATGCTAGTTTATATGCTCGTATGTGGAGGTAAGCTAAGAAGTATGAGGGGAAGGCTCCTTGTACTAGTCCAATGGCAGTAAGGGGAATTCAGAGAGGAATTTTCCTTGAGTGCTAGAGTTCGTGTAGTTGAAGAATTCTCAAGGAACAAACACACTCTATTATTAATATTGTCTCTCTAGGTTCGATTATGGAGTTGTTTTGGATTATCCATACCAGGTATAAAGCTCTAAGCCTAATTCTTAAATTTGTGTTAGTTAAATTCATGATTAAATTATTTAGATTCACCATGTATGTTTGGGGGAAGGGTTCATTCAACAATAATGTGCATTTATTATTTGCATTAATAAACATGGGTAGTTTAGTTGTTCGTTGGTGGACGGGGAATTTTAACCATATATTGTTATCAAACCAGCTCACAAAAAAGATAGAAAAGATAGATCAATGGCTTAGAATTCAGCCTCTTCGAGGGGGAAACCTCCTTTACATTACATAAATGAACAATTCTTGGATGATTCAAATGACAAAACCTCCTTTCTATATATAGGAGTCTAAAGGGTCCCAATATAACCAATCCGACCTAACAATAATAATATAAAGGAACAAAAATAACAATAGAGGGATTCTATGGGGCACAATAATAACAATATGGGGACAATAGGGGCACAACAATATTAATAAGGGATACAACTACAATATTAATCGGGGAATCACTAGTATTATAGGGACCTAACACGCCCCTCTGCTTCAAAAAAGTGTTGTCCTCAATGCTTGAGTAGTTCTGGATGTTTCTATATAAAATTCTCATCCTCCCATGTGGAATCTTTAGCAGATAAGTTCTTCCACTTGATGAGATACTCTGAAATGGATCGATTTCATAGTTGTCGAGTTCTTGTTTCTATGACTGCTTCCGGTTCCAATATAATTTTTCCTCCCTCGTCAAGTTCTGGCAATATTGTTTGAACTGGGAGCTTGTCGCCTATAACCTTCTTTAAACATGAAACATGGAAAACTGGGTGCAATCGAGAAGTTGAAGGAAGCTCCAATTTGTATGCCATAGTACCAATCTTTTGCAACACATTGTATGGACCATAATACTTTGGTGACAAATTGTTGTCCTTCTTAGCTGGCTTGAGGGACATTTGTTTATATGGTTGTAACCGTAGGAATACTCAATCACCTACATCAAAACTTCTTTCACTACGATGTTGATCTGCCTGTTGTTTCATTCTATTCTACGCCAACACGAGGTTATCCTTTAAGAGTTCGAGAACTTGTTGTTGATGGTTGATGTGATGTTCCACTACTTGAACCTTATAATTTTCTCTTAAATATGATGTGATGGATGGTGGCTGATATCAATAAAGTTCCATAAATGGCGTCATTTTTTTTGCAGTATGGAAGGAAGTGTTATACCACCATCAGCCAGAGGCAACCATTTGACCCATTGTGTCTGTTTATCAGATACAAAGCAACGAAGATATCCTTCCAAACATTTGTTTACTATCTCAGTTTGCCCATCAGATTGAGGATGATAAGATGAGCTATGAGCTTACTGAGTACCAAGACAAGAAAATAATTCTGTCCAAAAATTTCCAGTGAAAATGGGATCTCTGTCACTTACAATAATCTTTGGGTTTCCATGTAGCTTTGGAATTGTTTCCATAAATGCACTAGAAACTGTAGTGGCTTTAAATGGATGTGATAATGCACAAAAGTGTGCATACTTGGTAAGTCTGTCAACTACCACCATGATGACACTCTTTCCCTACTTGGGTAAACCTATGATAAAATCCATAGAAACCTCCTCCCAACGTTGGCTTGGAATGGATAAAGGTTGTAATAGACCCGGTGTCTTAATTGTTTCAACTTTATTTTGCTGGAAAACCAAACATTCCGCCACAAACATTTGAATATCTGATTTAAGACCCTCCTAAAAAAATTCCTTCTTAACCCTGTGGTAAGTTTTTAAAAATCCCTCCTAAGGGAGAAGTGTGCAATTCCATAAGAATCTTTTGTTTTAGTTGGGAATTCTTACAGAGTTATAAGCGATCTTTGTACCATAATGAATCATTTTGCCAGCTAAATGTATCCGACGTACTGGAATCTTGTTGTAACTTTCGAATAAGTGCCCACACTTCTTCATCATTCTTCTATTCCTCCCTTGCTTCATTTATCATCTGGTTGGATAATAGAAAAGGCACACAACAATGCTTCCACATCCTCATCGTTTCTTGAGAGTGCATTTGCCACCACATTTTGCTTCCCTTTTTTGTAGATGATTTCAAAGTCATAACCCACCATCTTTGTGACCCACTTTTGTTGCTCTTCAGAGGATAATCTTTGTTCTAAAAAGTATTTAAGGCTATCATGATCTGTTTTTACCTTGAGGTGTCTACCCATTAGGTAGGGTCGCCATTTCTTAAGTGCATGTAGTATTGCCAACATTTCCTTCTCATAAATAGCTTTGTGTAAATACTTTCCTTTGATTGGATGACTTTCGAAAGCAATGGGTCTTTCATCTTGCATTAAAACAACACCAATTTAATTTCTAGAAGAATCACATTCCACAATAAAGGTTTTTTTGAAGTCTGGTGTAGCTGAGACCAGTGCTTGGCATGTTGCCTGTTTAAGATATTCGAAGGCCTTTGTTGCTTTTGGAGTCCATGAAAATGCATCTTTGTTCAACAATGTTATTAGAGGTGTTGATATTTTCCCATAATTCTTAACAAACTTGCGATAATACCCTTTCAACCCGAGAAACCCTCGCAAATGCTTTATGGATGTGGGATTTCCCATTCCTTAATGGCTTTAATTTTGCTAGGGTCTACCTTAACTGCTTCATGAGATACAATATGATCCAAATATTCCACCTCTTGTACTCCAAAGAAACATTTGGATCTTTTCGCATATAATTGTTTCTCCTCCAATAGTTGTAGCACCCTGTCAATGTGTTCAACATGATCCTTCTAAGACTTGTTGTAGAATAGTATATCATCAAAAAATACTAACACAAATTTTCTAAGGAAGGGTTTGAAAATGGAATTCATCAAACCTTGAAATGTAGAAGGTGCATTGGTAAGGCCAAAAGGCATGACCAAAAACTCATAGTGATCCTCATGAGTTCTAAATGCTATTTTCAGAATGTCTTCAGTCTTCATAATGATAGTTTTCACTTCAATGTACTTGAAAAGACTCCTAATAATGTTGGAAAAGTAAGTGGTGTGTGCATAATGGTTATTCATATTCACGAGTTGTCCTAACACTTGTGAACATGAGCATGTGATTGTACCCTAATGACTAAAATCGTTTTTAGATTTTTTAAGTTACTTTATTCCGATAATAAAATAATATTAAAATAGTTTCTATGATATTTTTGTAAACATTTGCCTTCAATGTCCATGAAAAGATTCCTAGTAGCATTGGAAAAAGACTTGGAAAAGTAAGTGGTCCTAATGATTATTCATGTTCACTTGTTGTCCTACCACTTGTGATCCTACCCTAATGGCTATTCATGTATAAAACAATGGGTACGATTTATACATTTTGTGTGGTCATAAAGGAAAACTCGCTAGGAAAAGTAAGCTATGAACATGAGCATGTGGTCGTTCATTAGTCTTGTTCAAAACATTATGAAAATGGGCATGGGCTCATTCCCATAACTATTAAATATTAATCATGTAGGCAATACTAGAAAAATGTTATCAATGGTAAAGTTATGCTGAGAAAATTGTCCTCGTGAAGTATTGAAGTTGACATGTTAAAATTGTGATTATTAAGCATCGAAAATGTTATTCCATGTTATACATGGTAAATAAATAATAATAGGGTAGGTATATTAATAAATGACATGTGTCCTCATGAAGTATTGAAGTTGACATGTTAAAATTGTGATTATTTAGCATTGAAAATGTTATTGCATGTTATACATGGTAAATAAATAATAATAGGGTAGGTATATTAATAAATGACATGTGTTTTGGTAAAATTTTTAGTAAATTTTTTTAGGATTTGGTAAAAATTTAAGTATCTTTTCAATTAAAGTTTCAAGTGTTTTGTGAAATTCGTTAGGATGTTAAATTCATTTATATATTTAAAAATGTATTTTAAATAATAAGAAATCATAATTTTGTTTATATTGTATTATTGAATTCTAGCAAAAATAAAAAATAAAAAATTACTATTTCATTGTTAGTTAATTATGTTTTTCATAAATAAAGGTTTAATTTGAGAAAATTCATAAAATAGACTCGGGAAAGAAAAGAAAGACTACTAATATCTGATTTAAAATAAATTTGCATAATTATTATGTAATTTTATGCGTTTAGAGAAGGGAATATAGAATTCAAAATTAAGAAAGATTGAGTTGAATTCCATTTTAAAAATATAACCATAAATCAAAATTAAGAAAACCTTTGGTTTGAAGTCGTAGAAATAGAAGTTTTGGTTTCAATCTTAAGGACATGTGTTTTATAGGTCATCGTACATGTGTTTTATAGGTCGTCGTTATATTCTGCAATTGATAGATTTTTAGTAGTTGGCCATTTCTGTTAAATAAAGTTCATAAGCAAACATTATGCTTTTATAAAGTAAAATGTAATTATTTTCTATAAGTCCTAAGTGTCGATTATGTTACTGCATCATAGCTCACACATGTAGAGTATGTAACGTATAAAAATCCTATATAAAATTTTATAAATATGATTGAGATTCATTGGAGTCCCAAAAACTTAGCTTTGAACCTAATTCAAGCTATATAAAACCTAGGGATGATCTCATGAAGATGAGTAACAATCTTTGGAAGAAGCCATTATTCCCTAAACTTAGGAGATCAAAATTGATATATAAATTGAAAAGATAAGTTCTACAACAAAAAGAAGATTTATGAATTGTGTTGCCTCCACACACACATGCGCGTACACACATATAAAGTTGGAAAAAAATATTGTTTATTTATTGCATCTATTTTAATGTTTTAAGGATAATCACTAAGAAATGTTGAGTTCTATTTTAAAAATATAGTAATAAATCAAAATTAAGAAAACCTTTGGTTTAGAATCGTACAAGTAGAATGTTTGGTTTCAAGCTCAGGGATTTGTGTTTTCTAGGTCATCTTCATATTCTACCATTAATAGATTTTTAATAGTTGATCATTTTTGTTAAACAAAGTTTATAACCAAGCATTATGCTTTTACATTGTAAAATGTAATTATTTTCTATAAGTCCAAGTGTCACTAATGTTAGTGCATGACAACTCATACATCTAGAGTAAGTAACATATGAAAATCATATATAAATGTTTATACACATTATTGAGATTAATTGGAGTCCCAAAACCTTATCTTTGAACCTAATTCAAGCTATATAAAACCTAGGGATGAACTCACGAAAATGAGTAATGTTCTTTGGAATAATTCATTATTTCCTAAACGTAGGTGGTCAAAATTGATATATAAATTGAAAATTTAAGTTTACGATAAAAGAAGATTTATGAACTATGTTGCCTTCATATATATAATGTTGGAAAAAACATTCTTTATTTATTGCATCTACTTTAAAGTTTTAAGGATAATAACTAAGAAAGGTTGAGTTGAATTCCATTTTAAAAATATAGTCAAAATCGAAATTAAGAAAACCTCTGGTTTAGATTCATAGAAATATAAATTTTGGTTTCAAATTCAGGGACTTATGTTTTATAGGTTGTTGCCAAATTCTACCATTGATAACTTTTTAGTATTTGGTCATTTTTGTTAATTGAAGTTCATGGGAAAACATTATGTTTTTACAAGGTAAAATGTAATTATTTTATATAAGTCCTAGTGTTACTAATGTAAAATATATTTATTTTCTATAAGTCCAAGTGTCACTAATTTTAGTGTGTCACAACTCACACATGTAAAGTAGGTAACATATGAAAATCCTATATAAACTTTTATAAGCATCATTGAGATTCAATGGAGTCCCAAAAACTTAGCTTTTAACCGAATTCAAGCTATATAAAACCTAGGGATGAACTCATGAAAATGAGTAACATTCTTTGGCAAAAAGTCATTATTTGCTAAGTTTAAGTGATCAAAATTTATATATAAATTGGAAATTTAAATTTACTATAAAATAGCTATATATATATATATATATATATATATATATATATGGATAATCACTAAGCTATATAACCATTAATTCTTTTAGAGACATCTAATCACATTTTGTTTACTCAGATATCTATTTTTTTAGGGAAATTAAATCTACATAGGATTCAATAATTTTTCAATTTTTTTGGAAGTTATATTATTTTATTATTTTTGAAAATAGAGTAAAAAAATAATTGCATTGTATTTATATATTTATGTTATTCTTAATTTTTTGTTTTATGATACTGATAAAAAAACACAAAATATCAACATGTTTTTCTATGCATTTTCAATTTTTTTCGATGTGGGTTTACTAGTAAGTATGCAAAGTGGGTACTTCTTGGATTTGGAATTTGATTCCACATCCAATGGGTGTCTACAGTTGACAAGATAGAGGTTATCAAAAAAATGATCATGCATATTTGGCACATGTACAACCCCAAGAATCTACACACATGGGATGAGAGTATCCCCTATCATCAACACAACTACACAAAAACTCTCCATAGCTCAATTGGCCACAAAAAATGTCAATGCAAGGAAGAGTGAGATGAATTTTTTTTTGTGATTTTAATTCTACTTAGTTTTTATTCAATAAAGAGAGATTTCTTAACTCATAAATTTAAGAAAAAATAATAATTTCCTCTGAAAATATTAAATTATTCATTTTGTTATTTTTTAAACTAAAGGAATTAGCAACTAGGTCGTGTTTGTACCCACATGATATGGGTTTGATATTAATTATTACCACTATAACCTCTAGGTGAAAATATCTACCCCACAATAATGACACATGGTTCAAATGAGTTTGAACAGCAAGGCCATAAGGATCACCTTAGTAATGCGCTTTATCGCCAACGAATCTACTCCTCTATGGGCCAAATTATTCTATTATTACAAACTAGATCTAAAAGATAATTCACTAATATCATATCTAACATAATATATTTAAACATTAAAGAATCTCTCCATTAAAGTTGTATCTTTCTAAAAATTAGATTAACCTTGGCTACTATGGTTGACCAAAAATTATAACAACATATTTTCTTATTCAAATTATTTCTTGATTGAAAGTTTATTTAAAATTTTAATAAATATTGTTTTGTGTCAAAACTCTTCATTAATGGCTAAATAAACTCTACATTGGAGTTTTAACCATGAAAAATATTAATTTAGAGTTCAATAGAAATATTCTTTGAGAGTCCTCAAAGGGGGTGTGAGATCATAGGGATTTGTGGATTGCAGTTGGGATTCACCACTGCACGCATCTTCTCAACATATTCTAAGTTTTTCCGGAACAAATGGCTTGCATGAACTCTCGTAAGAAGCCCCAAGGCACTGTGGATGGAAATTAATGTTATTAAGGATAGTCATCTTTTTCGTTGGTGTTTTGTATTGTAGGAGCGACCGATGGTATGTATGATAATGGCATATTTAGGGTAAAATGGGAAGGAGGGTGAATGCTAGTTTATATGCTTGTATGTGGAGGTGAGCTAAGAAGTATGAGGGGAAGGCTCCTTGTACTAGTCCAATGGCAGTAAGGGGAATTCAGAGAGGAATTTTCCTTGAGTGCTAGAGTTCATGTAGTTGAAGAATTCTCAAGGAACAAACACACTCTATTATTAATATTGTCTCTCTAGGTTCGATTATGGAGTTGTTGTGGATTATCCATACCAGGTATAAATCTCTAAGCCTAATTCTTAAATTTGTGTTAGTTAAATTCATGATTAAATTATTTAGATTCACCATGTATGTTTGGGGGAAGGGGTCATTCAACAATAGTGTGCATTTATTTTTTGCATTAATAAATGTGGGTAGTTTAGATGTTTGTTGGTGGACAGGGAATTTTAACCATATATTGTTATCAAACCAGCTCACAAAAAAGATAAAAAGATAGATCAATGCCTTAGAATTAAGCCTCTTCAAGGGGGCAACCTCCTTTGCATTACATAAATGAACAATTCTTGGATGATTCAAATGACAAAACCTCCTTTCTATATATAGGAGTCTAAGGGTTCCCAATATAACAAATCCGACCTAACAATAATAATGTAAAGGCACAAAAATAACAATAGAGGGATTCTATGGGGCACAATAATAACAATATGGGGACAATAGGGGCACAACAATATTAATAAGGGATATAACTATAATATTAATGGGGCATCACTAGTATTATACAGACCTAACATGCCCCTCTCCTTCAAAAAAGTGTTGTCCTCAATGCTTGAGTAGTTCTGGATGTTTCTATATAAAATTCGCATCCTCCCATGTGGAATCTTTAGCGGATAAGTTCTTCCACTTGACGAGATACTTTGAAATGGATCGATTTCATAGTTGTCGAGTTCTTGTTTCTATGACTGCTTCCGGTTCCAATATAATTTTTCCTTCCTTGTCAAGTTCTGGCAATATTGTTTGAGCTGGGAGCTTGTCGCCTATAACCTTCTTTAAACATGAAACATGGAAAACCGGGTGCAATTGAGAAGCTGTAGGAAGCTCCAATTTGTATGCCATAGTACCAATCTTTTGCAACACCTTGTATGGACCATAATACTTTGGTGACAAATTGTTGTCCTTCTTAGTTGGCTTGAGTGACATTTGTTTATATGGTTGTAGCCGTAGGAATACCCAATTACATACATCAAAACTTCTTTCACTGCGATGTTGATTTGCCTATTGTTTCATTCTATTCTACGCCAACATGAGGTTATCCTTTAAGAGTTGGAGAACTTGTTGTTGATGGTCGATGTGATGTTCCACTACTTGAACCTTATAATTTTCTCTTAAATATGATGTGATGGATGGTGGCTGATATCCATAAAGTGCCATAAATGGCGTCATTTTTGTTGCAGTATGGAAGGAAGTGTTATACCACCATTCAACAAGAGGCAACGATTTGACCCATTGTGTCTACTTATCAGATACAAAGCAACAAAGATATCCTTCCAAACATTTGTTTACTATCTCTATTTTCCCATCAGATTGAGGATGATAAGATGATCTATGAGCTAATTGAGTACCAATACAAGAAATTAATTTTGTCCAAAAATTTCCTGTAGAAATGGGATTTCTGTCACTTACAATAATCTTTGGGTTTCCATGTAGCTTTTGAATTGTTTCCATAAATGCCGTAGAAGCTGTACTGGCTTTAAATGGATGTGATAACGCACAAAAGTGTGCATACTTGGTAAGTCTATCAACTACCACCATGATGACACTCTTTCCCTCAGACTTGGGTAAGCTTGTGATAAAATCCATTGAAACCTCCTCCCAACTTTGGCTTGGAATGGATAAAGGTTGTAATAGACTTGGTATCTTAATTGTTTTAGCTTTATTTTGTTGGAATACCAAACATTCTGCCACAAAATTTTGAACATCCGATTTAAGGCCATCCCAAAAAAAATCCTTCTTAACCCTGTGGTAAGTTTTTAAAAATCCTGAGTGCCCTCCTAAGGGAGAAGCGTGCAATTCCAAAAGAATATTTTGCTTGAGTTGGGAATTCTTACAGAGGTATAAGTGATCTTTGTACCATAACGAATTATTTTTCCAGCTAAATGTATAAGATGTACTGGAATCTTGTTGTAACTTTCGAATAAGTTCCCACACTTCTTCGTCATTCTTCCATTCCTCCCTTGCTTCATTTATCCAATTTGGTTGGATAATAGAAATGACGCTATCAATGCTTCACATCTTTTATCCTTTCTGAGAGTGCATCTGCCACAACTTTTGCTTCCCTTTTGTATATGATTTCAAAGTCATAACCCAACATCTTTGTGACCCATTTTTGTTGTTCTTCAGAGGATAATATTTGTTCTAAAAAGTATTTAAGTCTATAATAATCTGTTTTTACCTTGAAGTGTCTTCCCATTAGGTAGGGTCGCCATTTCTTAAGTGCATGTAGTATTGCCAACATTTCCCTCTCATAAATAGCTTTGTGTACATACTTTCCTTTGATTGGATGACTTTCGAAAGCAATGGGTCTTTCATCTTGCATTAAAACAACACCAATTTAATTTCTAGAAGAATCACATTCCATAGTAAAGGTTTTTGTGAAGTCTGGTGTAGCTAAGACCAGTGCTTGGCATGTTTCCTGTTTAAGATATTTGAAGGCATTTGTTGCTTCTGGAGTCCATGAAAATACATCTTTCTTCAACAATGTTGTTAGAGGTGCTGCTATTTTCCCATAATTCTTAACAAACTTGCGATAATACCCTTTCAACCCAAGAAACCCTCGCAAATGCTTTATGGATGTGGGATTTCCCATTCCTTAATGGCTTTAATTTTGCTAGGGTCTACCTTAACACCTTCATGAGATACAATATGATCCAGATATTCCACCTCTTTTACTCCAAAGAAACATTTGGATCTTTTTGCATATAATTGTTTCTCCTCCAATAGTTGTAGCACCTTGTCAACATGTTCAACATGATCCTTCCAAGACTTGTTGTAGATTAGTATATCTTCAAAAAATACTAACACAAATTTTCTAAGGAATGGTTTGAAAATTGAATTCATCAAACCTTGAAATGTTGAAGGTGCATTGGTAAGGCCAAAAGGCATGACTAAAAATTCATAAACCCTCATGAGTTCTAAATGCTATTTTAGGAATTTCTTCAGTCTTCATTTGATTTGATGATATCCTGAACGAAGATCCAACTTGGTGAAGTAAATTGATCCATGCAATTCATCCAATAATTCATTAATGACAGGAATGGGAAACTTATCTTTAATAGTGAGCTTGTTGAGCTCCCTATAATCTGGACACATGCACCATGATCCATCCTTCTTGTGCACTAATACTACTAGAGCAGAGAAAGAACTTTGGCTAGGTTGAATTATACTAGCCTCAAGCATTTCTACAACCATACGTTCAATTTCACTCTTTTGGGCATAGGGATATATATACGGCCTGATGTTTGGAGGAACACTTCCTAGAATCAAATGAATAGCATGACCATGATCATGAATAGGTGGGAGACCTTTGGGAGTCTCAAATACCTTGGAATAATTATCCAAGAATTTTTGGAGATTTGGAGAAATAGATGATTTCGATGTGGAAACATTTAGTGAACATAATTGTGCAATTACACCTCGTTGTTCCTTTTTTAGAAGCTTTGCCATACCATTAGAGCTTATTATATTTCCCGGTTTCCCTGCAATACCCCTTAATTCAACTTCCTTTCCTTCCACATAAAATTTCATGAAAAGTTCTTAAAAGTTAAAATCTTGTACCCAAGTATTATAGCCATTGGGCTCCTAGTACAACATCAGCACCTCCCATTGGAATGGAAAGCATTGGGCTTTTCAATACATATTCTCCCATGGATAGCTTGATATTATGGCACTTTCCAGAGAAATTTATCTTTCCTCCATTTGAAACCATTACTTGACAATCTGGTTCTGGATATACAAAGAAATTCAATTCTTTTGCTATCTTACAATGAATACAATTGTGGGTACTTCCTGAATCAATCAACACTAATACCTTTTTTTTTCTTGATTTGTCCTTCTATTTTAATGGTTTGAGGAGTGGTAATTCTACCCTTATGTTCAATTTTTGGAACTCCTCAATGTGCTCCATTATTGAACCCTTTTGTTTGAGACTTATCAATTGGCTAAAAAAAGTGTTGCTTTTTGTATCCTCAAAATGTGATGTCAATTCTCCCATAAAAATTGCCCAAGTGATAATTTGTTTAAGAGAGCAAAGCCATTGATACCATACAAACTGATTTGGTTCCAAATATAAAGTTGCAATACGTACCTTTTGTGTGTTTTGCACATTATTGAGATCGAAAAATTGCTCCATTTGTAATATCCATGTTGCGGGATCCTTGTCTTCAAACTTCCTCATATTGATTTTCGAAATATTGTGGGTCTTCGATCCAACATTAGAGTCTATGGAATCATGATTAACATTTCTTTTATTCTCCTCATGAATTTCCTTTACTACCGTTTCACCATTAGTGACCATTTCTTGTAGTAACTTATTCATATTTATCCTTAATTCTTCCATTTTATCATCCATGCCATCCATTTTAGCATCCATGCCATTCATCTTAGCTTCCATGCCTTTCTTTAAACAATTCATCTTAGCTTCTACACTTTCTTTAAACCATCCATCTTAGCTTCTACATCTTTCTTTAAACCATCCATCTTAGATTCTATTACTTTTTGTGCAAGTGACACTTGTTGCACTTGGTCTCGTAATTTTGATATATCATGTTACATTTCTTCCTCCTCTTCATGAGTCATGCTAGAGCTTTCAGGTTGCTTACTAGGTGTTTGCATTTTCTTTCCTCGGGGAATAGATTACCGATAATAATGCTTTACTATGCCCTATGAATTCCTTCAAACTAATTTTTCAAACCAAGCTTCTGCAAAGATTTAAAGAAAACTACACACCTTTTTTGACTTTGTAGGAGCTTGATATTGAATCTGATGTATCTCTATAATTTCAGATCATCCAGTTCTAAAATTGTGATCTGTAGTAGTTCTCTGCATCCTCTTTCTAATGCCACCAGTCTAATCCAAATTGGATTCTCCAAGGAAGAGTTATGCACAATCTCCGAAGATGACCTGATTATAGAACTTTTCAGAAGAGCGAACTTGTATGAAGTGCCACATGTCATTGTTTTGACCTTTGGCTCTGAACAATACATGAAAGAAACTATAGTATGTCCTTTTTCTATACCTTCTTACAAAATCTCAATCTGATGCTCAGAGAGAATGTTATGATGATTTTCCCTGGGTCCCCTGTTTGGAATGTAATTCAAGAGTCTGTAAAAAGACCAACTTCCTTAGATCATATCTCCGCAAATATAGCGCGAAAAGCTCTGAAATTCAGAACCGAGGTTCAGTACAATTTCATTTCAAATGGGTTTTTGTTTTCACTTCTAAAACATCGCAGAAAAGAAGTTATAGCGAAAATGCCATGATGACCTATTTGGAGCAGCGAAACCCTAGAATCCAAAGCTCTAATACCAAATGTTATGAAACTAGCTCACAAAAAGATAGAAAAGATAGATCAACGCCTTAGAATTTAGCCTTTTCGAGGGGGAAACTTCCTTTACATTACATAAATGAAAAATTCTTGGATGATTCAAATGACAAAACCTCCTTTCTATATAGGAGAGTCTAAGGGGTCCCAATATAACCAAGCTGACCTATCAATAATAATATAAAGGCACAAAAATAACAATAGAGGGATTCTATGGGGCATAGTAATAACAATATGGGGATAATAGGGGCACAAAAATATTAATAAGGGATATAACTACAATATTAATGGGGGCATCACTAGTATTATAGGGACCTAACATATACACTTAAGTTTTGTGAGTGTTATAGACTCTATTTGTGCATGGATCTGGTGTTTTTCGGAAAGAGGGAGCAATTTTTGGTCAGCGATTAATGTGGTCTTGGAAGCTTCAAAATTATGCATACTGGTGAGCCTTGGTATTACACCAAGAGTGCTACAACTTCAAGGTGACAGTGTTATAAGCACTAGTATTGTACCAAGAGTGCTGCAACTTCCAGGTGACAGTGTTATATGCACAATATATGTGATTCCACTCATGCTACCCTCAATTAGGACATTTTATCAATAGTGATCGAAGACCATTCCTCCTACTAAATCAGAATGAAAACTAGTTAATGAAGGTGTAATTTTGAAGCTACCTCTAACCATGAAAAGGAAAATGATATGAACTTCAACTTGCAAATGCTATTGAATCAATTCATGAAAAGATAAGAGTTACACTACTTGCAGAAAGGAAAGTACATTATCTTGAAATCAACCATCTAGCTACCAAATCCAATTGTAGACAAGAAGCCAACCTATCAAATCAAAAGTCAACAGTCTATGTATCATCTATCTAGCTCACACTTGCATGTAAATAAATTTTCCATTTGTGCCAAATCTGTGATCAGGAAACTAACACTATTATATTTTGCAGTGAAGGAAAAGGAGGGTTTGGAGTGGCCTAGGAGTTTCCCTTGATCATGGAGTCATAGCTAGGGGTAATCCTACTTCAAAGCTAAGTCCAAATTGCAGCAAAGGTCAAAACTGGTGAGGAAACATGCTGTTATAGGTGCCCTGTATTGCGATAGGAAGGCCTGTAATGCTATAGGAAGGATGCCCAAAAGGTTTAGGAGGTGAAAATAATGGGTTCAAAGGATGACAAGATGTATGGAGGTTTAGGTAAATGGATGAAGGGTGGCCAAAGCCCCTAGCCAAGCTTAGAACATTTTGAAGGCATGTTTTGCACTAGGAGAGCTACTCACCGTGGTATAGGAAAATGATTTCAAGAATAGACCTTTGAAGACAAAATTTGGGATTTGTAAAAGAGGGTGAGGAAGTCCAATATGGAGGTGGTGAAGGTGCCATTTCCTGCAGATCCAAATAACCATGCAATCATCACATGCATATACCCTTTTATCGTTGAAAAAATGAAACAACTAATAGTGGAAAAGATGAGTTGAGTTTAAATTCCATCTAATCTATGCAAAAAACTCTGATCCAGTCAATAAATCAACTCCTAAGCTACAGTAAGCACATGAAAAATAGGATTACTAACATAAATATTTTTCCAAGAAATCATAACATAGTATTTTGGGACTATGATTGTAGATCTTCTATTCATGCTCTAATGGGAGAGATGAGTTAGAGGCTGCAATCATAAAATTTTGATGGGTTATTTTCTAATGAAATGCACGTTACATAATATTTTTTTCACACTTCCCATCCTATATCCTGAAGCATCAAAATGACGCAATTTTTCGGTGTAATCCCCATGAAACACATGCAAAAACATCCCTGAAGAAGAGAACAAAAGCTACCCTAAGAGAATTTTGAAGAATTTTGCTTGAAACCCTATTTTTAGGATGATTGCATTTTGCATTAGTGCTAACCTGTGCTGATGGCTTGTTGCATCATATTGACCTAGTGCAGCCAACATGACTTTTGATAGGAAAACCCATGTTTAACCTCTTCTCACATTTTTTCCTAAAGTGGAGGAGAAGCTTCTCTTACTAGAAGGCTCAAGAACGACAAGATGGATATTGTTGAATGAGGATACAATCGAGTTCTCCCATTTTGAGTCCTTGATCATACCTTTAGGGATATTCCCCTTTAGATGTGGAACTTCTTCCCTCAACTGTGGATCCCTAACACCATCCCCTTTCCTATAAATGAAATCTCTTCTATCCCCAACTGGTTGTTCATTACTTGGTTGCATTCCTATGCTAAAACTATGCCTACATGTTGCCCATATAACTAAGGAGAAGGAGTGCTTGAATGGTATTGGCTTGGACTTGGAAATCCACCACAAATGAGGATTCCAACATCAAGGCACCTATGGTTGTATGCTTCCCTCATTTCTATTAATAAATACATATGGTGTTTACTTTCCATAAGTGTATAAATCATTATTCATTTAGCATGATGCTCCTTGATCTGTCATGTAGTTTATGTTAGAGTGAACTATGATGTGTATGATTTTTTCTCTCTTGTTTGATCTTCCTTGTAGGTACTCATCCATGATGGCATAAATAGTATTGAACCTAGAAGCGAGAGGGCCGAGAACGACATCAATGAGTGCTTAGCATTAGAGTGAGGTAGGTTATCTATCTTACTTTTCATTTTCCAATGTAAACTAGGAAAGCCTACACTTGTTTGTCCAATTTGTTGCTAGATCCTCTCATAGGACTAGAGAGATCACTTTTGTTTGCAGAAGATATTGTCTTCACAAAAAAATGGCGACTCCACTAGGGACCTTATAGCCCTTTAAACCTCTTTCTGTATTTGGTATATTTGATCACTTTGGCCCACCGTTTAGTCATCAGTCATTTTGATTCTGTATAGGTTTGTTGGCATTATGATATAGGTTTTCTCCTTGATGGCAACTCACACATATGATAGTTCACAATGCAATGGTTTAACTTACAGATCAGACTCCAGTGGTTGAATAAAGAGAGTGGTTTAAGAAGTATACGCTAGTTCACTTTGTCCAAGCAGCATATACATGTGGGTTAACAGAACAAAAGGATCTTATGCATATACACACACTCCCATAGGAGGAAAAGCATGTACATGTTGGAAAACCAAGTTTTTGGTTCGAGGTATTTGGTCCAAGGTATTGATCCTAAGTGGTTTTGGTCGAAGGTATTGAGAAAGGCCTAAAACTATATAAGGAGGAGAAGATCATTAGACCAAGTGTGCAAGTATTGAATATCTTATGAAGTGTTAGATCAAATATGCAGGTTATGGGTTTTTGATGCTTTTCTTGATCTGAACTAAGGATGCACCTATATGGTTGATGATGGATGATGGATCGGGATCTTAAGGCCTGAAATGAATTATCATGATGTGGTTTGATCATGGATAGTATAGATCCGAATACTAATGCATGATTTATTCTATAAATGTTATGATTTGGGTATGACTGAAGTTTGGAATATTTGAGAAGTTTTTAAGATAGTATTTGCAGATCTCTACGCTGGTTTGCTTTGGTAAAACTACATATACATGTTGGTCAGTCACATCCAAGTAGCGTATACATTATGAAATATGATATTTGAAGTTGCAGTTGGATCTGGTTGTTGTTGCAGAGTTCTGGGTTCTGCTTTGTGTTCTGGTGACAGTGTTTTGAAAGTTCATATTGATTGATTATGCTTTGCTTCAGTGATGATGGGTTGTCAGTGATTGATTGATTCAGTTATGGTTGATTCAGGGATTGATGATTGAGTTCAGTCATTGGTTTATACAAATGTATTTGATGGTTTTATTGCAGTTGTGATTGATTTTGAGCTTCAATGTTATTGATGGGCCCAATATGAAAATTTGATGAAATGTGGCCTTCATATTGTGGTGTTATGTTTCAGGAGTATTTACTCTGAAAATTTATGAAACGTGGTCCCTGGAGGAAGAGAGAAGGTTGTGGCCTTCTATAGGCCAGTGCCTACATACTGGTAAACATATCGGCCAGTACAAGAGTTGGGGGGTTGCTGCTCCCTTCTAGTAGCAGCTGGAAAACGAGTGAAGGTTGGAGCCTTCTGTAGGCCGACACCTACGTACTAGTAAAGGGATTGACTAGTACAAGATCCAGGGGGTTGGATATCCCTTCCAATAGTAGCTAGAAGATGAGTGAAGGTTGGAGCCTTCTGTAGGCCGATGCCTACGTACTACTAAACGGATAGGTTAGTACAAGAGCTAGGGAGTTGTAGCTCCCTTCCAGTAGAAGCTGGAGAACAAGAGAAGGTTGTAGCCTTCTACAAGTGGGTTCCTGCGTACTGGTATGAGTCTACACCAGTAAAAGATTTTAAACAGGTTTTTCTTATATTAAAAGAAGACAGGAAAAGGTGGTTTTTGTCCCACATTGGGTTTCCACCTTAAATCTTGGTGTTCATGTGTGTTTCTTATGTGTGATGGTTTGTTCTGTTATTACTACACATGGTTACTATTTATATGGTTAATGAAGTACTGATGCACTGATTAAAGATCAACATATGATGAATTAATTGAATCATAAGTTTGCTGGATATATGTTGGTTGCTTTAAAGACAATTGCATGTACACACGAGTTACCTTCATTGAAGTAGCGTATATAAATCTGAGTATGAAATGAAAAAGTTATTGATTTGATAATAATGATTCACCCCCCCTCTCTGTATTATTTCCAACAAGGTATACAATTGAGTCATCAG
The DNA here is from genome assembly GCA_000404065.3 of Pinus taeda. NCBI lineage: Eukaryota > Viridiplantae > Streptophyta > Pinopsida > Pinales > Pinaceae > Pinus > Pinus taeda. The sequence goes on along the minus strand of APFE030830047.1, from coordinate 173,805 downwards.
TCCTTTAGACTGTTAATTTTGGACTACTTTTTAAAATTCTTTGTGTTTTTCCAAGTCTTTCTTGTCCATCGTTCTTTTTCCTGGAATAGTCACGCTTCTAGTGCAGATTCTTCAATAATAGTCACGCTGAAATCCCTATCATCATGAGTTTGATTGTAACAGTCTCGTTGATCCCTAAAAGTTGAGAAAATTAAGGGTTTTTTTAGTAAAGTCTAGTGTGTCTTGACCTGTAAGGTATTTCCTTGTCCTATGTGCTTGGATTTGTCAACGTTTTGGCTGATTGTCTTGGTTATTTGCAAAATTTATCACATTTTCTTTGAAGCACTAGAAGTGAGGTTTAATTGAGTTCTTAGGGTTTTAGATCAATTGGATTCATCACTTGCTTCTTGTTTGTGTCATTGGGATACTCATTTTTTTGTTGATTAAGCATTGTTTTCTCTTTTGAAAATAATTAAGAAAAAAGACTTGCATTTGTTTTAGCTTTTACTTCAAAATTTGCTTTTCAAATTGCATTAGGTTAATTTGCATTGTATTGTAACATGCATCTTCATTGTTTATAATTTTCATTTTTCATTTAAAAATCGTTGAAAAATAGATAAGGCACAAACGAGGCGATGCAATAATTGCATATTGAAATAAAAGGGGCGATGCAATAATTGCACATTGAAATAAAAAGAAAAAAGGTATTAAAGAGTCGGCCATAATTCAGCGATGCGATTAAATCGCAATCGTAAATCACAACGAAAGCGGTTATATATGAAGTGCTACCTCCTCCAATTGTGATTTGTGATGGGTGGACCTGAAATATATATATGCACCGTGTTTAATGGTCCCGTCGGGTCCACTTATCGCAAAGTTTATGCACATTGGTTCCGCCGATTGTGACTTGCAATGAGAGGACCTGAAATAGATATACATTATGTTTAATAATCCCGACGGGTCTGCCATACAACAGAGCTTATGTACATTGGTTCTGCCGATTGCAATTTGGGATGATGGGCCAGACCAGATATTTTATATATTATGTTTAATACTTCCAGTGCGTTTGTCCTATTGCGGATTGTAAAGGTTTAGATTGATATTACATTTGAAAGGGCATATTGCAATTTGCGATGCGAAGTCAATGGAGTGATGAACAGGCAGATCCAACGGACTTATGAAGAAAAATTAATTCTTTTTGAGTTCCATATTAATTAAAGTTTTATGTTAATTTTGCTGTGTAAAGGGAAAAATCAGTATTCGAGCCGAACCTTAAGAGGAAGGAAATTGGTGTTGTTTCCTTTGTATTTTGGCCAATCAAAATGCCCGATACATATGTAAGCCCATATTTATGCATGGCTAACATGGTTTATCATGACTAAAGTGGATTAATCATTATTTAAGCATATACAGAAGAACTCAACGGTCGATTAATAGAGCAAGTCAGCAGTTATCCTCATCTTCTAGTTCAGTTATTTCTTGTTATTTGATGTTCTTGGAGGTGTCTTTTACCCTCTGCAAAATTCTGTAATAGTTTTTACTTCATATAGTTAGAGAAGCAGTTAAATAATTTGAGTAGTTTCAAAAATCGACGATTGTTCCACAATGTATAAAAAGATGAAAATTTACAAAGAAGAGGTTCGAATTTTGGAGAACTTGGAGACTAAGCCACTATATTCTTGATATAGTTGTTGATTAATGAAATAATCAGAAGTTTCCATGAATTGTTGGGTATAATTTTGTAACTTCTCTATCATGTGTCATCTTATGTTTTCTTCTTTCAAGTATAGTAATGAAGCTACATGTCTTTATTTTCTTATGTAGATAAAGTTAAAATCCCTTAAAAGAGCGCTCCTATACTTGAAGTTTTCATCTTCCTTCCTAAATTATAGATGATAGTTTCTGTGTAAGGCAACATATTATCTTTAACTTATCCAAGGATCACAGATAATAGTTTCTGTGTCAAGCAACATATTGTCTATGATTGAGTTCTCATTTTCATAGTTCTCCTAAGTGATGGATAATATGTTCTGTGTTAAGCAACATATTATCTTAAACTTCTCCTTCAAGCTTTCTTCATTCATCATTTATATCTAGCAACAAATGGCATTATGAGATTTTCCGGTCACATATGTATTAAGGGTTAAAGACCAAGTTTTCCATATCCTTCATTTAAGAATACAATAAACAATAAAGTGAGAACAAAAAATAATCATTAATGTCTTAAGCACAATTTCTCCGCAACCAGGAAATTGGTTTCTTAAGGTACAACACATTGGAAAGTCATTTTTGGTTTATAATTAAGCATAGATCACATTACTTAATTCTGAAGCTAAAAGAGGTGCATTATTATTCATTCGAAAAGAAAAGTGAAAAAAAAGTTAATATTCCTCTTTACTTTGGTGAGTGCATTGAAAAGTGAAAGTGAATGATTCATATAGCTGTATATTAACAGACTGAATCTCATCTTGCCTTTTTTTAGTTTGTTGAAATAGTGAAAGTGAAAGTGAAAGTAAGAAGATTTGTTTGTTGCATTCTTGATTATTCCATCAGTGTGTTGATCTCTTCCTTATGTTAGATAACTTTCATCAAACTGAGAAGAATCATTTTCTTCATGCTAGATTACAACATAGGTGTTCAGGTGACATCGATCTCTTAGAATTAAAACCGAAACTTAATTGAAGATCAACTTAAAATTTAATTCAATTAACCCAAGGATCATTTGTCATTAACGAAACACATTTAGAGGTCTAGGCTAGAGACATTTTCTAGCATCGTAAGACGTAACAACTATCATTGTTTTCTAGTAGTGCATCCCAAGGGTGAAATCTCGTTCCACGTACAGAAGTGTATAGGTCCATTCTCCAGTACTTTCAGGTATATCAGAGGAGCTCCATGCATGGTAAGTATATGGAAACGCTCTCATCGAATGGCTATGTATTAGATAACGCTACTACATATTAGCGCTCCCATGTACTATCATGTATATTTTGGGAGCCTCCAATAGGTTTCCATCCAGCCATAGGTAACTGAGTTTGCCGCCTTGTATACCATGATACATCGAACAAAGAATTCAGGGAGATTGGTTTCCGTAAGTTAAGTCCTTGGTTATTCCAAGGTGTATATAGTAGTTCATGGTTGCTTGGTAATCATTTATGCCTAGGTTTACCCCTTTTTGATTTATTTCTTTTTTATAATAAAATTAATCGACCACAGAATCACTACTTACCCGTGAAATGAAAACCTCCTTTTGTCCTCAATATTAATGATTAATTGTAAGAATTATTTTTAAGCCCAAAGAATTCACCACCACACATTTCTAATTCATCCTCTAAAAAGACATCATGTCAGAACCACCAAGAGTTCCAAATGAGACCTCGAATATTCATGGAAATACCAATGCATCCGATTCACCTAGAGTTGTAAGTACCGATAATGTTGATCCTGAATATCTTGAAAACCAAAGAGTTGAACTTGGTATTGTCCTAAGCATCCAACCCCTTTCTTCCCGACCACCTATAGAGTTAGTAGGCTCATCCGAGGACTCTCCCCTCACTAGTCCTCATTCTATTTCAGATTACTTACTTTTTCCTCCTAATCCTCTCTTTGAATTAGATTCTTCTCTGTATTTATCACCTCCACATTCGTATAGTATGTTTGATATTCCCAACATACCTATGAGTCCTTCTCCTAGACCAACTTGGGTTCCCAACCGAGATTTGTTACCAATCATGGCAACAAAAGGTGATAACGCACCTGTAGTCTCAACAACCTAAGGTATTCCAGTGGAAACTTCTAGAACTCACATTCCCAGTACAAAGTTTGATCCTTTGCCATTGCTTCCACCTGAAGGCTTTCCTTATGTTTATACTCCCTACATGACAACGGGGCCAAGTAAACCTCCTCCTTATAGTAGTATGCCCTTGGTTCCACTGGGCTATAACTCTCTTGACGATGTTTTTTCAGATAATTTTGGTGCAAGTTCACTATTTCACAATCCCATTTGGTCTTCTAGTGTTATGCCTACTACCATCTTGTTTGTCCCAAACACGTTGGTAAATGCAAAAACCCCTTCCCAACCTACAATGTCGGTGTTGGGATGGGGTCCCTTGGGTCAGTTTTAGGGAAAATGCCCAAATTTTGATGTAAAAAGATGTAAAGTCTCTGCAAACTGTGGTCGTGGAGCGCATAGTTAGTTAAAGAATAAAAAAGGGTTTTACCCTTCTTTTATGTAACTTGAGTCAGCTTTGAAGATCTACCCATGGTCTGCAAACCATGGGATTGTATAAATTGGTGTGTCTTAGGAATGTCTATGGGAAGTAAGAAGAAGTCTATGGGTACAAGTGAGAGATCTGAATGGCTAATCGGATAGCTCTGAGCGGTGGAACAGATTGCTGCTGTGGATCTGATGGATCTAATAAATCTGAATGGTTGTTCTGTTAACTCGGAACTGTGGGACTGATGTTTGCTGCTGCTGCAAACCCCACTTGCGAGATCTGATCTGGCAGAGATTGTGTGTGATCCAGAGATAGAAAAGGGAACTATGGTCTCAAGGAGTGTCAGGTGCTATAGATCGCAATATACATAAGGGTCTGACAGTAGTACCTGGCCCAATGTTTCAGGGCTCTAACTAAGGAGGATCAACCGTACCCTTAGCCGTACAACCCGACTACCCTATCATATGGGCGAGTAATCTCTCCGAGTGCTGTTCTCAGTGTACTATAGAAGCAAGATGGCTGACGGTTTATCTATGGCGAGGTTGCAAAGGAGCTAGGGGGCTTCTGATATACCCAGAGGGTACTTGGAAGACAGTCCGTGCGCAATTCTGTCTAATGCGCTACTACTCGAAGGGGTACCCACAGGGGTTACAAGGGAGTCCAACAAGTGTGACCACCTCATGTATTTCCTGCGTGCTTGCCTCCCCAAATCCGCAAGTTTATGCGCTCAACGACAGATCCCGTGGTTTAAAGATGTCGGAACACGTCTCTAGCCAAACAATTTTTTGCTAAGAAATGGAGATCCCACCGGCCCTGGAAAGTGCTCTGATACCACTTGTTATGCTCTTAACTTGCAAGACGATACAAGAATACCAAATATGCGCAGAATATACCATGAACATAGAACAGTGAGAAATAACAGCAGGTATTTAATTGTTCAGAAAGTAATGTTCACTTGCCTCTTCGAGGGGGCAACCTCCAATAGAGTAGAGCTTGATTACAAAATAAGACACGATGCTCCTCGCAGGGAGTCTCTATTCTTTATATATGACTCATATATGCAATACCATGGTTCTTATTAATACCATCTATCTAATACCATGGCCCATTTACAACTAATTGTGGTCCCGTCATTAAATGCGGGTTAACCACTTACAATTATTAATATGGGCTTTATTGACTCTTTACTTAACTATAACTATGACTCGATCCTACTACATAAATAAGGGGGTTAGGGTGGGACCCTAACACAAAGGTCATCATCCTTAAATTCCTTTGAAATTCTGCAAGAGACCAAGAGTTGCAGGAATGCACATGCCTCGAAAATACTTATCCAGGATTCAACCTCAAGTTTGATTCTAGATTTCCATGTAGTGGCAATATTCTGAGTCTTTTTGCATCTCCAACAACACCTTTCCTAGAGACAAACAAAATGAAGGGAGTTCAAGAGAAAATGACAAGCATGTCTCAGCTCCCAAATGTATGTATACCATTTCTCAGTAGTACCATCCACATAAACACACCCTGGGTCATGTAGAATCATCTTCGTTGGGTTCACTACACATCTCAGCTCTGCAAGGACTTTGTTACAGATTATCCTCATGTCACCGTTGGAATCAACCAAGGAATTGTTTAAACCCTCACCATCCATTTTCAAACCAATAAGATCCTAGATTTTAGTATTTAATTGAGTTTAACAACACCAGAATTTTAATCGATGAAGAAATACATCACCTAAATCATTACAACTATAGACCCTCTTAATATGTAAGCATTAATAAGTATTATCTCTCTTATTCATAGGGTCTCATTCTTAGGAATGATTATCAGTGTGACTAGATTTGGTCTTCACGAGAGTATAAGGCCTTTATAAGAAATTATGTAGTGAATCCAATAGTTAATAGATTTCAAAATCATGTAGTGGAGAAACCCGATAGGTCTTCCTTGGACTCAAGTCCTCATCGTTTTCATTACTTGGTACACTAACTCAACAAGAGCAGGTCACACTCCATGTCGGTAAATTTTCATCATCTACAAACTATGTATAACTTATGTCCAACGAAGCTAAAGTAATGAAGATAATGACCTCCACCATATATAGGGTTATCAAGAAACTTTACCCATGCTAGAATTCCTATGATAGTGAGGACAATATGGTCCACCATACAACTATAGCATGTTTACACCACATACTATAGACTCCAAATTTCATCCCCAAAGTGATAGTTGAGATCATTAACCAAGTACAAAGGTATTCTCTTAAGATTTGTCACTATACAAGGAGAAACTTAATGAAAATGCACAGTCAACCATGGTGAACTATTTTGCAACTACTATAGGAATTGAGCACAACCCATATTGGAAGCTCTAGATATAGTATAAGGGAAGAGAAACATTTGTGCATTAGCCACTTTCATAGTAGTAAGTGACTAGCCTACGTCTAGACTATGGGTAGAGGGGAGGTAGTGGCATCCCATGTGAAATTCTAATTACAATAGGAATTAATCCACATATTATATATAGAGACCATGTGACACAAGTGGATGGCTTCAGAATTTTAAGGCTATAAGATTCACTTGCTATCTTATTTGTTTATATGAAAATAATTTCAAATTGTAGGCATAGAAGTCCATTTATCAAGAGTCGACTGTAAACACTTAATATAAGTGTTACCAGATCACCCAAATAAAAGTTAAACTATGCCATGTTACAAGTATACAAATTTAACCACCCCCCCACCCAATAAAATAGTACTTGTCTTAATATTTCCTTGATCTTAAGGTGTTTGACTCCATGAAATTAATGTCCCTAGTTCTCCTCCCGTCTTTTGACAGTCTGCAGATAATGCAGCTACCATCATCGAGATTTAGACCAAAACATGGATTCCAAAGGTTTATACTCCCAAACCCAATCTCCTCCACCTAATCATTGTTGAGGGACTCCAGAGATGTATACCCCCCACCAATTAATCAGTAAGGGATTCCAAAGATCAATGTCTCCACCCTTTAAGCATAAAGGGGATCTAGAGACCAATGTATCCAACCTTTAGGAAATAGGGATTCCAAAGATCAATGTCTCCACCCTCTAGGCTACAGGGATCCTAGGGATATTGTCTCCACCCTAACTTTACTCGAGTTTTCTATCCCCACTTCGAGACCAGTACTAGTTTACAGTTCATTCTATCCCATTAATTAAGCCCATTTAAGAATTCCATGTTCCTATAGAACAACCCATTTAGGAATTGCATGTTCCTTTACAATTTATGCTACAAAAAGACCTGGATACATACGCTAACATCCAAATACCACCATAGAACACAACATGAATTCCATTGAACCACACATTTTATGAAGTTGTTTAATGATAAATTAAGTGCATATGGGGAAACAATTTCGCGTAAGTGGCACATAATATGAGAAAGGGATTGAAGCACTAGAAAAATTAGCGGAGTAGATCCTATGATTCCTCACACATGAGACAACTATCTATGACATAAATTCTCTAAACTTAAATTCCTAAAAATAAAAAATTTAGCAGTAAATTTTGGAACTGTTACGAGATCTATCCTGGTCTATTCATCCTTGAATTATTATACTTCATCTACTTGTATTTTAGATGCCCCAATTATGGAGAGAACATTTATGAGCTCTTCGAAATACTTGGCTCTTCCTTTCAATTTTTTTTTTTTTTTTTTTTTTTTTTTTTTTTTTTGCTTCAGTATTGCTTTGTGACCCATTACTGTCATCTTTCCTTTGTCTTTTGTCTTCTTTCCTTATTGTGTTAGCCTTCTAGAAATTAACATCACATACACTTGATTATCCTTAAAACTAAACATTTTAACCCTCATTTCAATGATGGATGCCAACAACTACTAGCAACATTTTTAAGTTGTTCTACACATATTCTTATGGACACTCATGACTATAGCTTTTAGTGGAGACTCTTTCTTTGGTCAGTTGTGGTGGATCTTTCCTCTTGATATGGTGGTTTCTCTGTAGGCTACTCACCCTAATCTGTTAGTATTTGGGTTTACAAACTCTCAACAAGCTCTATTTTCTACTTATGGCCCAATAGATGAAAACTTCGATTTGCGGCCTACTCACAATAGTAAAGGCTCTTAGTGGAAGTAGCTCACAACCTTCTTAACTCCTTTGGTTCTTTGAAACCTTGCTAAACCTTGCTTTGATACCATTTGTTTTTTAGAGGCAAACATAAACATGTAAAGACAAGACAAATAAGTATACAAGCTTCTACTTGAATAAAGAAGTTCTATTCATTAATTATTCTCTCATATACATCCACCAAGTTGTTGTTATTCTCTCTTCTTACTTCACAATATAATGACCCAACCATGAGTATATAAGCCCTAAACTTTATAAATATGGAGTCATGCAAACTCTAACTTTCTTTTCCTCATGAAAACTATGAATTTTAGCTTTAACTAAACTTTTCTAACTTCCCTTTAACATAAATCGACATTTTTCTTTTCCTTAACTTAGCTTTTCTTTACAAGGAATTAATTATTTAACTTTGACTCACTTAACTTATAATATTACACTTAACTTTCTTTCCTTCACTTAACTTAACTCTTCATACATTGCACTCATACGAGATTACTTACTATTTCTATCAAGTGAAACAATTTTGATTTATGACAATGTTGTGATCGATGGCAGTAAATCAAATAGAAAATTTGGGGATAGGTTTGTATGAACCAAAGATTCCAAAGGTTTATATTGTCTCCACCCTACAAAACATTTTAGACATTTACAAGGATTCCAGAGGCAATCTCTTCCACCCAATCGTTGTTGAGGGACTCCATAGATGTATGACCCCTACCAATTAATTAGTAAGGGACTCTAGAGATTAATGTCTCCATCATTTAAATAGAAAGGCACTCCAAATATCAATGTCTCCACAATGGATTACAAAGATCAATGACTCCACCCTCTAGGAAATAAGGATTCCATAGATATTTTCTCCACCCTAACTTCACTGTAGTTTTATAAAAATGAATGATACACAAGGAGCTCATGCCTGCAGAATGAACAATAAATAGATCTTGTGCATTGCCCTTGAGAAGGAAGTGATGAGATTCTACTCTATGTAGTCGGTTTAGATTCCTAATGATGGATGCTATAATATTAAATTTAAGGCATTTGCTAGTGATAGCAGGGGGCATCTTTCTCTATTTGCTAGGGAAGTGTTGTAGCAACTACAACACTTGGTGACAAACTAGTAGAATTCCAGGTTCTTTGTCTCGTTAATTTCTTTCGTGTAGGAACTTGGTTCTTCGGGGACATTTATTCATTGTGCAAATTAATTTGGTCTCCCCACTTACCTCATGAATGGACACAGTCCCTACCATTCCTTCTAAATTAAAATCAACATAAAATTCAACATTATCACAATTTTTTGAGCTGGGAAGGGTAGTGAAGTTCATGAGCTTAATATTTTTAGAGTATAATTTTTCATCTTTGGTGTTGTTCCTCTTCTAGCAGGCCTAGACATTACCCTGGAAAAGTCACTACAGGAACAAAACCATTTCTTTTCTTCCATCGAGCTTGAAAAGTACCCAACAGAGTTGCTTGCTTCAACTGTTTGCATAGGAAGCCTTTCCCTTCTTTTACCTTTATTTTTGTATTTTTTTATAGGAATTTGCATTGGCACTTATTCATTTTGGGCGGAAGGGATGTCATAACTTATTGAGAGTAGGAGAGGTTGTTCCTTCAGAGAAGCATGTAAAGACCTCTAATTTAGGTTTACTCATTTATATTTTTCCCATTCTCCTTTTCTACTAATTGGATAAGCATGAATACACAAAAACATAAAGAACTGAATACATGGGTAAGGTTTCCAGAATAGACACGAGTTCATGGTTTGGCCAAAACTATCCTTACAGACATATCATATTTTCCGTCAGAACTTCACCAACCAAAATACTCCCATTGACCTCCTCACTCAAGTATCTACTAAGATTTCTAAGAAAATATCTTCCATATTGTGATGAATATGTCAGTGATTCTTAGACATGCCAAGTTCCACTGTGTTATTATGGCCCAGATTGGAAAGGTTCTTCTCCATGAGTGAATTCCCATGTCCCGAACGAGAATGGTTATGCTCCAAATGCAAATGTGTGTGTCCTTAATGAAAATTTCTATGCTCTGAATGAGAATACATCTGTCTCGAATGAGAATGGATATGCTCCAAATGAGAATGAGAATTTCCAAAATGAGAATGGGTATGTAAATGGTTGTTTCCACCGTGTTGATGATTTTCACTGGTGTTGCCAACATGGTGAGATGTACATGCAGATTTTGTTTCTTCACTCTTTACAGCACCATATTTTTTCCCTAAATCATTTTACCACTGCATACCTCACATTCACCTTCTAAATCTGAGATTAACACTACTATTTTTAATGTAAATGGCACCATTCTTGATCATCATCTAATTTATAATTTTCTCTGTGTCGCCTAGTGTCATCTCTGATGTTGGAATTCATGTCATCTGACTCACCTTTGATTTCATTTAATTTTTGTGGTGTTGCAGGAAGTACATGATATTGTGTAGTAAGCCTGCCCTCTTTTTTCCACAATAAATACGATGCAAATTTCCATTATTTTTTGGCTTGAAGGAATTGTGGTGGACTCAAGGGCGGAATTATCTCATGATCACCCAATTCTTGTTTTATATAACAACTTCCCATCTTAGGTTTTCCTGGTTCGACTTCTCAATTAAAAGGGATTCTTCCTAGAGCTGGAGCTCTGTAGTAAATGCGACAGGAATACGCTGTGTGGAACTCTGAGAGCAATACCTTTTCTAAATCTCTATAGTAAATTCTAGAGGAATACCTTGTCTAGAGCTCTGTGGTAAATGAAATAAGAATATTTCCTTCCATTTTTCTCTACAAACAAGACAAGTCAAGTTGTCGTGCTTTACATTTGAAGCAATACACAGAAAATGGAATGTGTGAGAACATTCCATGGTGAATATTTCATGGTGTGAAAATAAAAATAGAACAATGATTAGAAATTGATGTGAATGCAACAATTAAAGTTTAACACTCATCAATAACATTTAACCTCTCTGTGAATTTCATAAAACCCACTAAGGTTGAAGATTAGGGTTTTTGTAAATTAAAAAAAGAAAACCCACTTTCACTTTGGGAACATTGTTGTGAAAAGAAAAATAAAACAATGATAAGAAATAGATGTGAATGCAACAATCCTAGTTTAACACGGATCAATAAAATTTAACCTCTATTTGTATGTCATAAAACCCATTGAGGTTAAATATTGTTCTGTGTAAATTGAAAAAATGAAGTGATAAATTGCACTTCAAATAAATCCATTGCTAAGAAATTAGCCCATCGGTTTCTTGTAGCGTGGTGACACGTGCTAAATTTTTTTAAGGGTGTATCGAAATTTTTTACATAGGCTTGGATACAATGGGTTGATCTGGGAACATATTATCGAGAACCAATGAATAGGTTGTTGAGCTGAGATTCTTCGATTCAATGTAGATATTGGGTCCTGCTACCAAACCAAAATCACCTTCTACCAAAATAGTTATTCATCAAGCCCTCCCTATATATATCATTAAAGACATGGGATAGGTTTTGTAAAACTTACATTGATTTTTGATCTAGGAGGATCTCGAGACACCAAGGGGATGGATAAAGGCTTGAAATTCAAAATCGCAGAAAGGATAATTTGATGGCAAAAGTTGAGAGGGCTTGTCTTCCTGATCATGGTTGTCAAACGGTTCTTCATTCTGAGCTCGTATGCAAAATATAGAGCTCTTCAAAGATTGGTAAGGTAGGAGAAAAATGGGGCCAACAGTGCACCACATGGCTTCCTAGTCAGCATGTGGGACCCACATGGAAACTCGACACTTGGCATCCATCCAATGACCTCCTAAAACCTGCACAAGCAAACAAGAGACAAACAACATTTGGTTATAACTATAAATTTATATATATATAGTTATTAAGTTAACTATATAATAAAAATCAACACATTAATATATATATATATATATATATATATATATATTAACTAAATTCAAAAAAAAAAAGTTAATATATATCAACCAACCATATGATAAAATTAATAGATATGGATTTCAAAAATGAAAGTCAAAATCCATATATGTATATAACCAACGGATTGGTTTTATATTTAAAAAGTTATGGTGGTTATTAAAAACAAACTTTATTTTAAAAGGGGGTCATATTATGGTTTATGAAAACCAACATAATCAACCAACTCCACAGAATATGCAAACTCCAACCACATGACTCCAACCAAAAGTTTAAATATAACTAAAAGGTGATGTCACGTGAATGTTAAAAGGAGCATGGTTAAAACCGGTCGTTCCAAATCCCAACGAAAGTCAAGGGTTGTTGCAATGTATATGGTTATAAAACATTTTCCCAATACAACGCATACATGCTACAGTTATGGAGGTTGGTAAAATATGGTGGAATGGGGGGAGCCATGTGGTGGTCCCGCCCCCCATAAAGTTTAAACAACCCAAAAGATTCTATGTACCAATATGTCAGCCCATGGAATCCGTAGGTTTTGGGGGAATGGGTGAGTGCGGCCCCATGGAGTATGGGCCCACTCCCCACTAAAACCTTAAAAATATATATATTGTATTAAATTGGTATGAAGTTGGTAAATGTAAAAATGGGTTGGGTAAAAATAAAACATAACCACCTCATGAAATAATCTGCCTTCATTACTTAAACTCATTCCTTAACATTTGACAAGGTGGGGGGAGATCAACGGGCACAGATTTTGAGACTAGGTGGCGGAACCCTGAGCAGCTGAGAAACACTAGTGGAACATTGTTTGAGCAACATTTTTGCAGGAGGGTGATTTTGGTCCAGACTCAGAATTGGGCAAGTTTTATATGGATTTTACACCTCTTGACGACGAGAATCCATTGGTGGTGTTAGTTTCTACAACAGAGCTCTCCAATTTTCGAGCACTTTTCAGCATGGAGGTATAACGCTCCATTTTGTAAATTGATGAATGTAACTTCTTTTGATGCCATTTTTAATGAATAAAGGCCTCCCCATTGATCAAGTAGGGCTCGGAGATGTAGTCTAGGAGGGACGAACTCTGTTATCAAGCTTATTGTCTTCTTGTCATGTTTATGTGTTTCTTCTTCTTCTTCCCACATGTGCACATTTAAGTTTCTCTTTCGTTAAGCTACAAACTGTTTATGTAATTCTTTCCATGCATCTATAAACAAAAGATAACCTAGATTAAGTGGTATCAGAGCAGGTGTTTTTAGATGTGAATTGCATGTTTGTATGCTAACGAGAAACATGATCCGAAGAGGTGAAAGAGAATTACAGTCTTTCAATCCCGAGGCAGGGCGTGCACATCGAAGGAGAAACATGGCAGATGAAGAGGCTCAGTATGAGGAGGAGCTCAATTTTCACAAGATCTTCTATATGATGGCAGGTCATGTTGAGAAGTTGTTCTCAAAGCTCGAAAAACTGGAAAATGCAGAGGGGAAAACTCCAAAAGGACAAGGTTCAGTACATAGAGACGATGATGGAGGAGATCCACCTTCGTCTCCTTCCACAAGTAGAATTTCTTCCTCTTCTTCTCACCATCATAATAATCAAAATTCCAAAGATGCATCTAAGAAACCTTTTTTAAAGTTACATGTTAAATTTGATCTTCCTATGTACAATGGTGAAAGCAATGCAGAAAAACTTAATAATTGGATTAGGCAGATTGAGATCTACTGCAGTATTCAACAGATTATGGAGGATGAAGCAAAGATTCAGTTGGTGTCTTTGCGATTAACCAGCGCTGCTGTCGTTTGGTGGGAAAGCAAAGTACAAAGCAGTAAGAATGTTGGTAATATTTATTCCTCTTGGCCTAATTTCATTTTTGCATTAAAGGTACAATTTTATCCATTGGGTTACATGCAAAAGGCTTTAATGAACTAGCAGTATTTAAGGCAAGGCAAAGGTCAAGATGTTCATAGTTTTACAGAAGAATTTAGGAAGCAAGCACTAAATTTAGGTATTGCACTTGATACACCTGAAATTGTAACTAAAACATTGGATCGTTACATAATTATATTAGACATTCATTGTTATTGTTTGAACCAACCACCATTGATGTGGCTAGCATAAAGGCCATTCACATTGAGAATAGGGGCAAATATGACAGAGATGACCAATCAAAGAGAATGGCAACAGTCAAGAGAAGGTGAGCAAAGCCCTCTTGTACACATTGTGGGAAAGAGGGGCATGATGAAGAAAATTGCTTGAAGTTTCACCCTAAACTGAGACCTGAGAGGAATGACAGAAATGGGAAACAGAAGGTCGTCGCCACCGTACAACAAAACCAATATTCCGAGTCACAGGAAGATGAGAAAGTCATAGCTACGGGATTTGCACGAGGTAGGCTCGTTGACTTGGGGTCTGACTCCAGTGATGAGATGAAGTTTGCAGCCTAGGGTCGCGACAAGAGGACCCATAGATTTGGGGTTTTAATCTCACTATGAATCAAGGATTTCAACTGATATAATAATGACACTTCCCTTGGAATAACTTGAAGAGATCAACCACCGCATCCAAGCGGTGAATGTTGAACTAAGGAGGCTTCTACAGGAGGCGAGGGATGAAAACCAAAGGTTACTACATGAGTTGCAAGCCAAGGATGGGAACTTGGAACCGCCGCAACATAGCTATCTGGAGGTAAAAAGTGATTCTCCAATTTCATATGATTCTCATGATGATGAATTTGCTACTTTTGAAAACCATATTACAAGGATTGGATCCAAATTAATGAAGAAAATGGGATATCAAGGAAGGGACCTTGGCATCAAAGGTCAAGGCATCATAAACCCCATCAAAGTCAAGGAGTTGATGCACCATGCAGGAATCAGATACACCAGAAAGGAAGTGGGGGAAAACACCAATATAGATAGTAACCAACCAACAACAGATGATGAAATTCCTTCCTCATACTCTAGCGATAGTGAGGGCTCCATGAACCCCTTTTGATGAAACACCAAGGGGAAGCATCCCAAGGCAGCCCCAAAAGTTTGGAGGGGAAATAATCGTTGTAGTCATTGCAACAAAGAGGGACATCGACGAGCCACGTGTCCAATGCTCCATGTTCCAGAAACATCACTAGAGGAGCCGAAAGATGAACATGTTCAACAGATGAGTCCACACCAATCACGATGGTCTACTTTGTTAAGATGGTTTTTTTAGGAATAGTAGCTTTCTATGACCAACATTGTAAATCATAAGTTGCAATATAAAAATGATGGTGTGTTTCCCATCACTTCAAGATGCAATGATGATATTTTGGCCTTTTCTTATTAGTATTTGAGGCATTAATTACTTTTTATGTAATCCTTGGCCAATGAGTGTCTGCTATGAACTCTTGGCAAGGAGGGGTTGTTGAGTCATGTGTGGTGTGCCTGATTGCAAGAATGTACAAGTCTTTCATGCAGGAGATTGATCGTGTGGATTGATAGTGTGCTAATGCTTTTGGAGGAACAAAAGCTCCTCAATGGGGAGAATTGATCTAAGAGGATCTCGAGACACCAAGGGGATGGATAAAGGCTCGAAATTAAAAATGGCAGAAAGGAGAATTCGATGGAATCAGTTGAAAGGGTTTGTCTTCCTGATCACAGTGGTGCAAACAGTTCATCAATCTGAGCTTGTATGCAAAAGATAGAGCTCTTCAAAGATTGGTATGGCAGAAGAAAAATGGGGCCCACAGTGCGCCACATAGCATCCAAATCAACATGTGGGACCCATATGGTAGCTTGACACTTGGCATCCCTCCAATGGCCTCCTAAAACCTGCATAAGCAAACAAGAGACAAACAATATTTGGTTATAACTATAAATTTATATATATAGTTATTAAGTTAACTATATAATAAAAATCAAACAAAATAATATATATTAACTAAATTCAAAAAAAAAAGTTAATATATATTAACCAACCATATGATAAAATTAATAGATATGGATTTCAAAAATCAAAGTCAAGATCCATATATCTATATTACCAATGGATTGATTTTATATTTAAAAAGTTATAGTGGTTATTAAAAACAAACTTTATTTTAAAAAGGGGTCATATTATGATTTATGAAAACCAACATAATCAACCAACTCCATGGAATATGCAAGTTCCAGCCACATGACTTTCTTGGGAGCTGAGTTATATTAAAAGTTTAAATATAACTAAAGGGTGATGTCACGTGAATGTTAAAAGGAGTATGGTTAAAACCAACTGTTCCAAATCCCAACGAAAGTCAAGGGTTGTTGCAACGTATATGGTTATAACACATAGTAAAAGGTTATGCAATGGTTCCATGCCCATTCCCAATACGACACATACATGCTACGGTTATGGAGGTTGGTAAGATATGGTGGATTGGGAGGAGCCACGTGGTGGTCGCCGCCCCCCCCCCCCGCCTTATAACCAACGGATCGATTTTATATTTAAAAAGTTATAGTGGTTATTAAAAACAAACTTTATTTTAAAAGGGGGTCATATTATGATTTATGAAAACCAACATAATCAACCAACTCCATGGAATATGCAAGCTCCAGCCACATGAATTTCTTGGGAGCTGAGTTATATTAAAAGTTTAAATATAACTAAAGGGTGATGTCACGTGAATGTTAAAAGGAGTATGGTTAAAACCAACTGTTCCAAATCCCAACGAAAGTCAAGGGTTGTTGCAACGTATATGGTTATAACACATAGTAAAAGGTTATGCAATGGTTCCATGCCCATTCCCAATACGACACATACATGCTACGGTTATGGAGGTTGGTAAGATATGGTGGATTGGGAGGAGCCACGTGGTGGTCGCCGCCCCCCCATAAAGTTTAAACAACCTAAAAGCTTCTATGTACCAATATGTCAACCCATGGAATCCATAGGTTTTGGGGGAATGAGTGAGTGTGGCCCCGTGGAGTACGAGCCCACTCCCCACAAAAACCTTAAAAATATATATATTGTATTAAATTGGTATGAAGTTGGTAAATGTAAAAATGGGTTGGGTAAAAATAAAACATAACCACCTCATGAAATAATCTGCCTTCATTATTTAAACTTATTCCTTACCATTTGACAAGGCGGGGGAGATCAACAGACACAAATTTTGAGACCAAGGGGCGGAACCCTGAGTAGCTGAGAAACACTGGTGGAACCTTGTTTAAGCAGCATTTTTGCAGGAGGGTGATTTTGGTCCAAACTCAGAATTGGGCAAGTTTTATATGGATTTTACATCTCTCAGTGATGGTAATCCATTGGTGGTGTCAGTTTCTACAACAAAGCTCTCCAATTTTTGGGCACTTTTCAGCATGGAGGTATAATGCTCCATTTTGTAAATTGTTGAATGTAACTTCTTTTGATGTCATTTTTAATGAATGAAGACCTCCCCATTGATCGAGCAGGGCCTGGAGATGTAGTCCACGAGGGATGAACTCCGTTATTAAGCTTCTTGTCTTCTTGTCATTCTTATGTGTTTCTTCTTCTTCTCACGTATGCACATTTAAGTTTCTCTTTGGTTAAGTTACAAACTATTTATGTAATTCTTTCCATGCATCTATAAACAAAGGATAACCTGGATCAATTTTCCACCATATAGTTCCATTGATAAGAAATTCCCTCTGAGGCTTCTTTGGAAGCTATTGAGGTGAATAGTATAAAGCGATAGTTTTTCACGACCATGTCGGTCACAATGAGCCATTCACTGCCATATTTGGGCATAGCAGACATTGGGTACCAATACTTCATCAAATCAACTTCAGTCAAGACTTTGGTCAAACCTTTAGTAGCTTTGACATAGTCCTTGATGAATATGGTGATGATTTCAAAGGGATTGGCTGCCAGAAATAACTAAATCTCGTTCAATGTATTCACAACCGGCATTTGTAATAGAACCATATTCCAAATAAACAAAATATTTAAATATTGGTTTAATTAAATTTAAACAGGGTTGACAAAATCAATAATTAATTGTAATCTATCAATGTATTTAATGCTTGACATGGATAGGTTCAAATATCTTAAACGAAATAGACCTCAATATGAGTAAGACTAGTTTAACTTTACATCCAAGGCTTTAGTTTCACCAGTTACCATCAATATTATTGAGCATTTGGGTAAATTCAAATCTCCTGAATAATGTGGACCTCGAGGTGTGGTGCATTGATTTACAGCAAAAAATAACACCCTAACAACCTAAATAACACTTCAAATGTGGAAAAATATGCTCGAACATATTTAATTTAAACAATAAAAAAAATTGCAGTAGTTAATTTAGGAACTTAGGATTTTAACCTACAAAAGTTGTGAAATAGTAGCAATTACCTCTGAAGGAATGACAGAGCTAAACATCATTCTCGTAATCATATGTGTCCAACATTAGCCCTATAGCATCATTTTGCAAAATAATCCCCAAATTAAATACCCTAATTGACCTGAAATATTTTACAGGCCATACATACATTTAACTGATCCATAACACTAACTTCTTGGTTATTGTAAGTGAATCTATGGACAGTCATCTATGATTGCATAAGAATTGTTTGTTGTCAACCATGAGTGTTTATTGAAAGGTAGGCTTCCCACCTAAACAAAAATAAAAGAAAATGTCAAAGAGTTGCAGAGAAATTAAATGAAACTCAATTAGAATCTTTCAAAGTTGAGAATGATGCCTTTAAAGTTGGATTTGTAGTATAAGTCCTAGTACACCTGTAACTCGAGTCACCCACTAAACTACACAATATGCATTGAAGATTCATGACATAGTGACTATCCTTTGTACAAATATCATGGACCTATTGCAAAACAAAAGGGAGAAACAAATGACAAAACCTCTTATTGACCTGATTGATTCTAAGATTATTACAGCTAAAATAGCAGATGTGGGCTATGTGATTTGATCCCACAACCTCGCAACTCCCACTGGAACAAGATGCTCCTGCACCAGTTGTGGGCAAGAGCACAATTGCAGCCATAAACAAGACAATTCTAACTTCTCAAAATGTTATATTTTAATTTTATAATTAATTAGAAAAATTATATATTAGATATTCTAATTTTATATTTAATTAAAAAGGGTTAATAAAAAGGAAAAATATAATATAAAAGAACTTCCCGAATCCAACAATAGACAAGTTGTCTCTAATCATATCAATAGAGATCAAAGAGACAAAAGAGGAATTGTTGTCCAGGGAAACCTTGCCAGGAAAAGTTGTCACACTCTTTAGAGTCAGCTACCCCCACAAAACTAAGAGCCCAACAATTTGTTGTCTTTGTATAAAATAACATGAATGGTAAGTGAAATAGCAGCCTGGGTATATACCCACGAGACAGTGGTAGCCCGCAATGGTGGACTTAGGGTGCACTATGAGAGTCATGTTAGATAATATTGTTTTAAATTGATATTGTTTTGTCTTAATTGTTAATTGTCTTAAATGAGTTTAGTTTTAATTGCCATTGTCTTAAGTATTTTTGTCTCAACCTGTTTTTGTGTTAAATAAAATTTTTTGTCTTAATATATTTTTGTCACAATCTGTTTTTGTCTTAAACATAGTGTTGTCTTAAAATATTTTTGTCTCAAACTATTTTTGTATTAAATATAAAATTTT
>APFE030830047.1:118982-137634 GCA_000404065.3 Pinus taeda | reverse complement strand
ACCTTTTATACCTGTAGTTGTAACCATTGTCTCGTCACCTGAATCTGATCCCAAGTCCTTTTGAATAGTAGCAACATTCTTCCGCTCCTTACTCCCAAACTTCTTAGGCTTCAATTCCGGATGCAATGACCAGTAGTGTGCCTCATCGCGGCCTTCCTTCTTACAATGAGTGCATGAAGGTTCTTTTTTCACAGTGTTCGTTTTCTTCTCCTTCCATTTAAGTTTCTTCTTGTCTTTATTCTTGCTTTCAATAGGTGTGGAGGATTTTCCAACATCATGGGTTACATTTTTTCCTCTAGCTTCTAGATGAGTTGCTTGGACCGATACATCATCTAAGCTAGTTGGATGAAACATAAGTATAGTATGCCTCAAATAGCTATGTAGGCCACCTATGTATTTCAGCAATGTCTCTGGTGAGTCCAATGATATGCCTAATGTTAAAGCTCTCTTACAGAATTCTTGAGTATAACTTTGAACACTTTGACCTTTTAATTGGTGTAGTGTTTGCCAACTCATCATTGCCTGTTGCATATAAGCCAAAGGATAAAATTTATTTTTAATAGTAGAAACAAATTCATTCCAAGTTTAAATGATTTTACCATGCTTTTTGAGATCTGCTTGTGTCTTGCCTTCCCACCATACAAGTGAGGTTCCTCCAAGTCGAAGGCTAGCAAGCTGGATCTTCTTCCTTTATGAAACAACTTTCTACACCCTGCAATACACTTCAATTTGTCTTATCCAATTATCAAGCTTTTCAACATTAAGTTATCCATCATAAATCAGCAAATAAAATTTTACATCTAACTTGATCAAAGAGGATTTCTTATTTTTCTTCTTAAAAGGACTAGATTTATGAGAAGATGATGATGATGATGACGACGATGGTGATGATGGAGGAGATGGTGGAGGAAGCATTTCTCCCTTTCCCTTATCTTCTTGATCTTTAGGTGATGAAGTACCTTCTTATTTGTTCTTCTTGAACTCGCAATACATCTCTTCCACCATTGTGCATATCGTCATGAAACTATCCAGAAATTGAGATTCTGACCTAAGGGGGGTTTCACTCGTCATCCTTCTTTGTGAAAAGACCCTTCCAATCTCTGGATTCGCCTCAACAAGTTCACCTTCACCTCGTTCAAGCCTTAACCTAGTAAGCATTCAAATCTTCACACAATCTTGTAAGACCTTTAAAACCTGGCTGCTCTGATTGGTTGATATGGGCCAATCCGGTGCTGAAACGTGGCAACCTTGATTTTGCCCATCAACCAATCAGAATCTGCCACGTCACCTCCTCTGTTGACATCATCCAAGACCCATGGCTCATTCCTGGATTGACATGTGTCCTTGCTAACATGAGTGTTGACTTGGTTGAATATTGACCATTTACCGTTGAACTTTGACTTGTTGACTTTTTCCCTAATTTTCCCAAGACATTTGACTGACCCTAACTTCTTCATCCAGACTCGGATTTACGCATCGTTCACACCGTTGGAATCGTATCGATGAGAACTTTGACTTGATCCTACTTTCAACTGCATTTGAAGACTTTGATGTCAAGGCAAAACTAGATCCATTTTGGATTACTTCCTGTCGACTTCAACTCATTATCCAGGAAGATGTCTTAGAAAATCCCTTCTAGTACCTTAGAGATTTCATGCCTTAATGGAAAGTTGTTCGCATTCGATGACAAGTTTTCACTATTGGCTTTCGATCAGTTGATTCCACAAGTGTTCAACTTCAACCTCATTATCACATTCACGGATTGTACTGTTGTACCTTGAGAGTCATTTTCATTATTGGTGGTTTCTCTTGTACCTGTTAACGGTCCACATCATTGACTGGTAATCAAGTGGTTTTCTAGTATGTTTAACTTCAACACCTTTATTCACATGTTAGGATTCGTACATTGATCGGGTTGGGATGGAGCACAAGATCCTGAATCTTGTCTCTTATGACTCAGGATATATGGAGTTATATGTCATTCATGATTGTACACATGTTCCTACTATACAGATGACTGTGACCATACTGTGGGACTTTATATTTATGATGATCCTTGTTATCTCGATGGTTGCGCCCATACCATGGATCTTTTCATATAGTATTCATCATCTGGATGGCTACGTCCACGCCGTGGATTCATGTCTTGATCTTAAATATGTATATGTATATGCATCCTTGATTTGCAGGTTTCCTGACAGTCTGTGTCATCATCCTTGCAAAATCTCGTAAAGCATCTCATCCATTACTCCTTGTTGCGCCTTCATGCTTTAGGTGGCATCTGTTACACAGTATTTGTCACACCTCATGCACTTCCTCGTGACATACCCCGAAGTGCCCGAAACATCACCATTATGTAATGTACTCATTTAGATATGTAGTTTAGATCCTCCCTTAGACATTGATTGGAAAATTCCTTGACCTTCCCTTGAAGAAATAGCTCTTAAACCCTAATTTGAGGATCATCGCTCTTATGAGACTAAAAATGGTGATGATCACTTGTTGTACTATGTAAGACCCGTGATGCCATTGCTATGTTTGCTTGTATACCTGTGATGATCCCAAAGAGGAAATTTCCCAAAGAGGATGAGAAGCTTCGTAATCTAGAAGCTTCTAGAGTAGTGAGCTGGAGGTCGTTCGATGAAGATGAGATCGAATTCTCCCAACTTGGCCTCTTGGTCTTATCCCTATGAGCTACCTCCTTGAGATGAGGGCCTAATCCTATATTTGAAGAGGTCCTAAGTCCCTTTCCTAGCCTATATATTCATCCTCTCCCATTCCCAAATGGTTGCTGGTTAGAGGTTGGGTTGGTCTATGTCTATTTGCACCATTATGCTAAGCTTGTGCCTAGAGGCTATTCATTAGACTTGGAGAAGGATTGCTTGGAGAGTTCTTGGCTTGGACTTGGATTACCACTCAAGGAGAGCCTTTCAACATCAAGGCTTTGGTTGTAAGCTTCCATTTATTTCCTAATAATATACAACTGTTGGTTCATCTTCCCAAAATATATATGTTCATGTATTATTTAGCTTGACATTCCTTGATCAGTTAAGTAGGTTGTTATTGGATTTTCTATTGATTTTGGCATGCATTGTTGTCTCTTGATCATTTGTGTAGGTACATAAACGCCGAGAGAAGAAGGAACGAGTCCGTGACACAAGTGGTTCAAGGCCCTCAACAAAGGAAATCAGAATAGCATCAAAATGAGGTAGGTCATGTATTTCGTTCTACTTTTCAATTATAACCTAGGAAGATGTCTAGTTGATTGTCACTTCAGTTGCTAGAACCACTCATTGGGCTAGATGGATGGTCTCTGTCTGTAAAGAGGATTAACCTTGTCAACACGATGGATTTAGGTTGGGAAGTTACCCAAGTAATAGTCTCCCTTTCCTCCCCCACACTTCCTCGGCCAATTCTAACCCTAGCTCTCGGAAGGGTGAAGCTTTGTAATAGGAAACCCTCGTCATGGAGTTAGGTAGACTAATTTTCAACAAGGTCTATTATTTTATTTGCTACAGGTTACTTTATTTTCCTCGCTAATTGCTACAAGCATTTTCCAATTCATCCCTTAGGGTTGTTGAGTGTTCATGGAAGTATGCATTTCTGCGAGGTCCCTTCTATCGAGCCCAGGAAAATAGCCAATAATGATTACATGTAAGGATTTTCCAAACTTGACCCAAATCGAATTGTGATTTACATTCCAGCTTTATTTTTGACATTATTCTAAGGGTTTTCTCTTGTATTCACCCCACAGGGTTTATATTGATCCACGACCTTCTTATAAGAAATTAAAAGGTAGAAGTTTTAGCCTATTTTTTTTCTCCGTTGTGCATTATTAAAAGAATTTTCTCTTAAAAAATTAATTTGGCTGACTCAAATTTCCTTATCTTTTCATGTTTACGTATGGGCAGGCTCAAGTGCACATACTTCTATTTTTTGTATTGAGGGATTCACAGGTCCTTCTTACTGACTAGTCCCTTTTACATGACACAGGTTCAACCTTATTGATGTTTACAATACTTTTGTTCTTGCTCCTCGAGGTTATTTTAGGGTTTACTCAGGCCTTAGCCCCATGATGTGTCTGAGACTATGAAGTAATTTGGTTTGTAATCCAACATTTCCTCGAGCTTCGACAACTAAACCTGGGTTTTTGGTGAATATTTCTTTGCTACAAACTTATGGAATTGCAACCTTGTATTCATTATGTTTGACACAATATTAAAGATCAGATAATTGTTTCATTACTTGTTCGAACCCTCTGTGGGATGCATCAATTTTTTTTTAAATTAATTTTTACATGATGGACAACTTCTAGGGTTCAATGTGTTATGCATATCCTACTATTTGGTTACCTATTACTTAATATAATTGTAGTATGGAATTATGTGTGCACCCCCGAATTTAACTTAATCTCCATTAATTTTTATAAGATGACTACTCATACATCCTTTTGATTAAGGTTGAGGACATTTTGATTGTACATAAATTGTGACTGCATCTTCTCAGTGTACTTAATCCGAATGTATCATATTGCTTCATTCACTAATAGGGTTTTCTTCTAACAAAATTATGATTTTCCTTTTAACCTTTACTATTGGTGATTACAAGTGTCTCTAAATGAAAATATTTAAATTTCCATTTTAGTTGTCTTCAATTCTTGTGTAAATTTAAAATTTTATAGATTTCTATAAAATCCCCTTTATTCTTACCTACTCTAAATAATTTGTTTTTATTTCTCATAATAAAAATTCATTATACCAAAAATTAGCTCAACAACTTCTTTCTCATATGGATAAATACTAAACCTTAAAAGAGTGATAAGAAATTGTAATGAAAGCCAAATACTAGCCTTGAAATTTTATAGAATTCTATAAAATCCCCTTTATTCTTTCCTATTTTGAATAATTTGTTTTTATTTCTCATAATAAAATTTCATTATACCAAAAATTAGCTCAACAACTTCTTTCTCATATAGATAAATACTAAACCTTAAAAGAATGATAAGAAGTTGTAATGAAAGCCAAGTACTAGCCTTGTCCATTGTCGTTATTCCTTTTTAAAAGAAACCAACACAAGTCATTATTCTAAGGTGATTGTACCTATTGAATAAGGTTTTAGATTTCATACACTGTAACCCCAAGAAACCAACACGTCATTATTCTAAGGTGATTTAACCTATTGAATAAGATTTTAGGTTTCATACACTGTAACCCCATCACTGTATTGGTCCTCATATGAAGATAATGGTATTTTTTTATGGACAAATATTATTCCTCATTATTTGTATTTCTGTAACTACAAATAGCTAACAATGATTATTGATTTTTATTATTTTGAAAGCATACACTGTAACCCCATGCTTATTGATTTTGATAATTTTGAAAGCATACACTATAACCCCATCACTGTACTGGTCCTTGTATGAAGATAATGGTCTTTTTTTTATCGAAAAATATTATTCCTCATTCTCTTTATAAGTTATTTGTATTTCTGCAACTACAAACAACTAACAATGCTTATTGATTTTTATAATTTTGAAAGAAGTTATTTCAAAACCGAACTTCTTTTAATTAGACAGAATAGGGACTATTCTAGGCTAAGTGGTCCAACCTGGTCCTGGCCTGGAACTAACCTGGCTGCTCAGAAGCACATAATAACACAAAATGTAATTTGTAATAGTGTAACCTATATAACATCAATTCTCACCATTGATATTGCACAATCATATAGAAATATTATAAAAACTATTCAAAAGTAATTAACATCTTAGAACAGTGAGTCCACTTATCTGTTTTGTTATTTTAATTGAATAAGTTGGCCACAAAAATATGGGACTTAGAATGTTCCTCCCAAGCCATGAGAATCAACTACTTTACTGAAACTCCCCAATCCATCTTCATATCCATGATCCATCTTCATATCCATAACAAATTCAGATCAAGAACCATCATAGGTTTGCCCAAGACTAGACTACCTAGTCTTAACCAACTACAATCTAAGGCCTTTAGTCTAACCCCTTAGGCTTCAGAAAAAGCTCCACTAGCCATCCAACTCAAGAACTTTGTGTCCTGGCTTCAGAAAGAGTTCCACTAGCCATCCAGTTCAAGAACTTTGTGTCATGGGAGTGGCTTGCCTCCCTTTGCAGCATCCCCATAGATCTTCTAGTCTCATAGTCTCTCTCCTCAAGGTTGCCCCAAGTGATCCCTTCTCCCTCTTTGACTTCCTTTTCACATCTAAGATGTTTTATCTCTAGGGAGAAGAGTTCCTTTTCACATCTAAGATGTTTGATCTCTAAGGAGTTTGAACAGGAACTGCCCTAATTATTGCCCTAATTGTCTTTAACTATTTTGGATATGAAACTCACTATAACATTTACATTCCTAATTGTCTTTAACTATTTTGGATATGAAACTCACTATAACGTTTACATTCCTGTAATTTTATGGTTGACTATCTAAATACATTTTTTTTGTTTTCATTAATAACAAATGAAAATTGGATTTTATCATATTTTAAACTAGTTTATTGAATGGAAAAATAATCATATATCAAATTTAATTGATTGGAGAAAGCTGAAACTATCTTTAGTAAGAGACTCCAGGTGAAACTGAAAGCTCAAAAGATTTAAAACTTTTTTGTTATGCTTATTTAGTAAGAGACTCCAACTAAAAAAGGCGGAAAATATTTGAAGTTTTTGCTTTTATTTTTATGTTTATTATGGTATTGTGTTTTGACAATTATGTTTTTTTGGTGAAACTATCCAAAATTTAATTGGTCTATATGATGATATTGAACATAATTTTTTAATATTTACATAGTTCATATATATTATGTTTTTCATTTGAAACTTATTTTATTGAAATGATTTAAATGGAAACATAGTATGTGTATTTCAATTTCTATAAAGTTAAATTTTATTATCTAATATAATTATAACAATATCTACATTCACTATTTTCATGTGAGAATAATTATGAATATAATTGGTAGAAATTAGATAAAAAGAATAAAAGCAAATATTACACATCCTATTAAAAGCAATTTAAAATCAAAACCATCGTGAAAAAATTCCATAATGAATAAGGGTAACTGTCAAATTTAAATATTATAAATATTGTTTAGTTGTACCATTTTAATATGCGTAAGCATTGCATAATTATCGTATGTCAACCCAAACCCCATGGTTGAGTATTTCGTGGCTGCATGATCGATCAAACACACCGGGGACTTTCAACACACAGCATTTAAATTAAAGCGACGCCATTATACACCACCTAAAACCTTAACTTATGACCACACTCATCATGGCCTGCAATGCAATGAACACATGGCCATCCGAATTCAAAGCCAGAATCAAATGAAATATTAGATGATTTTACTATGCAGAGATGTGATTAACAGAAATTGCAGAGAAATGCATTCACCTTCCTTCACCCCCACATCCTTCATCAAACTCTTTTAACTGTTTTACCTGCATTCACCGGCACCACCTTTCTGGTCATCGTGCTGTCACTTTCTGGCACCTTCTGGTCATCGTGTAGTCACGGTAGTAGAAAAAGAACTGGTCATCGTGTAGTCACGGTAGTAGAAAAAGAAAAGGTAATTGCGGCTCCATCAGTTGACGTGAAATGGTGGACTTCACAGCTTGGCCAAGAACATGTGCATTGAAATGGTATTTATTTAATTTTGCTGTAATTTATTTGATGGTATTAAGAAACGGTTCAGCTGATTATTTTTTTAAAGGGTTTAGTAAGTGTTTTAATCATTAGTTTTTTTATTAACTATTAATGTGATGGTCTAAAATTTTTCAATCATCTAACGTTTTATCCAATGGTCACAATGGTAGTTAGGAGAATTGTTTTCAAAGGAAAACGCTTTACAGCGTAAATATTCTACTAAATTTAAATCTCTCATCTATTAACAATTATAAGTAATTAAATTAAATTCTAGAAAATAATTCCAAATTAACATTCTTCACCTAATATAATTTAATACTTATTATTAAAAAATAAATAATTTTATTGCTATTATTATAAATAATAATTATACTTATATTATTAAAAATAGAATAAGTGTATAAATATAAATAAAAACACATTTTAGACAGGAAAAATTCATGAGTCAATTACATGCTATATAGTTGAAACTTGTTAAAATTTACGAAATAATATTTTTAAGCTATAATTCTAATGAAAATTAAATTTAATTAAGAAATTTATAATAAATAATAAAAATTATATAAAAAACTAATTAAATTATTATTTGAAAGTAATATTTATAATATATAATATATTTAGCCTTAAAGGTAGTTTAATTGATGAGTGTTGGGTTAAAGCATTTCTAAGGGAGGTGAGACACTTTGGGGTTAGCTACAAAGGCCACTAGGAAGGGTAGGCTCACTCATGGCCAGGCCATGAACACACATAAAAAATTAAAAAATACTATTGAATTTAAAAAATAATTAACCTTTAAAGTTAGAGACGTAAAAGAATCCTAAATTGATAATATTATAAAAAGTATAATAAACAAAATAATAATATATATTATATATATAATAAATATATATATATATATAATATATATATAATATAAAATTATTTTTATTATTTAGAAGTTATGCATTTTAAATTATATAAATTAAATGGCTAACAAATGTCAAGGTGTTAATTTTCCAGTGTAATCAATACTAGTATAGTTTTTCATAATAGACAACTAATTCTAATAATATAATCATTTTATTATAACATTCCAATCACTAAGCAGTTAACCTCAAGTATTCACTTTCATCTATAGAGAAATAGAGATCATAATGAAGAGTAAAACACGAGACAACAATCACCAGAAATTAGGCTCACAACGAGGAAAAAACCACAAGGGAAAAACCCAACCAATCTTTCCTTATGAGAGAGAAAATTCATTTCATCAATAGTACATCAAAATATTCCAACAAGATTCCAAAATATAACCTCAACAATATCCAAATCAAACCAATCAAAGAAGAGAGAATATGGTCAACACTAGTCAAAGTTATAGTGAGCAACAACGGGGTTGGATTTTGGCCTAAGATAGTTGAAGAGAGGTTGAAATTCGATGCTAAAATTGCCTTAGAAAAATAATCAATGAAAAAGTCAACTTTTGTCAAAGCTTCAGGGAACCCAAGTCAACAAACCAAATACAGAAAAAAAATTTAGTCAAATCAGGTCAATGATCCTCTGTAATCTTTGGCCTCCAAAGATAGTCAAAATTTTGGTCAAATAGATTCAAACTATTCTAGGTCAGCGTAAGTCAAACATATCAAAAGAAGCTAGTCAATGCAGATAAAAAAATTATCCTTTGATTCCTTCACAAGTGTGGATGTACCTATATATTTTTTAGATCAAATGTTGTGTCACGTGATGTGTCCAAATGAGCTCCAATGAAATCATATTTACATGTGTTTTTGAAAGTGTATTTTCACACATGTGGGCCCAACTTGATGTAGTTTAGGCCAACTTGGTCAAACTTGAAAATATGAATTTTCTTCAATAATTTTCCAAACAAAATACTAACAATAATTGCACATTGTTCAACACTCCCTCTTAGCTAGGGAAGTATTTTTCATTCCCTCTCAAGATCAATCTCCCCAACCAATCCATAGGTCTCACGACCCACGAACTAATGAAAAGATCACAAATACAAGTCTCTTTCTCTGTCAATATCAATCTCCCCAACGAATTTGTAGGTATCGCAACACACAACCTAAGGGAAATATCATTAGTCTCATCATAAGAAAATATACATAGCATCCAACACATCCCATAGGCCATAACACTATGGCATCCAATCCAGTTCCCAGCTGACTAGTGGGATCAATAAACAAAGCCAAATCAATCATACATGGAAAATCTCTCAAACCACAAAAAAGGTCTCATTCCCCATGACCAAATGGAGGAATCTATATCTCAATCCCCGAATATATAGTCTCATGACCCACGAACTAAGGGAGAGAACTCAAGATCAATCTCGTTGACCAATATATAAGTCTCACAACACCCGCCTAAGGGAGAGATCACAAAATCAGTGTCCCCGACCAAACTATTATCACATTCATCATGACCTAAAGGATCATTCCATGCCTCAAAACCAAACTCCCCAACCAAACACATTGGCCTCATAGTCAACTGACCTAAGGGGAGTGAAAATATTTCCAACCAATCCATGGTTCTCATAGATGAAACCTAAGGAATATTGTCAATAAGATGATGATGTATAATCAATGTTCCCTCTCTCATAGAGAGGGGTTTTCAAAAACTCCATTTTTTTCTCTGAAATAAGAAAACTTCATCTAGGACTATGGATTTGCAATACATTAGCAATATTCTCATTATTAGGGATATATTCAAGCCTCACAACTTCCTTCTAGACAATATTATAGATATAATAATACTTGATCTCAATGTTCTTTGGCCTATCGTGGAACACCGGGTTCTCAGAAAGATTTTCACAACTTTGATTATCACAATATATAATGGTTAATTCCAACACTTAATCAAACAATCCAACAAATAGATTTCAAATACACACTACTTCATAATAGGCTGAAAATGTAGTTATATACTTAGCATCAACTATATTCAGAGCAACACAAGTTTTCTTTCTACTAGACCATGAAGCCATAGTGAAGCCCAAGCTAAAACAAAATTTATAAGTGCTTTTCCTATCATCAAAGTTTCTTTCCCAATAATATGACCTCTCACACCTAAGCTCCCTGATTAATTCATTGATTTCTCTTTGATTTTTGGCCAATTATTTATCTTTGTTGGATAATAAAATCCTTAACTTATTAACTTCATCATTCATTGATAGGCTTTCCACAGTTGTAGCCAAATTGTCTGCTAGAGCATGTATGGAGATAGTTTCGCCATTTCCTTTAGCTTTCAAACCAGTTACTTCTAATTTTAATAACATGTCTTTATCCTTGTACTATTAAGCCCCTTGCGTGACTTCATACAATTTCTTCACCATCTCCTCTTTCTGTTTCTCAACTTCCATCAGCTCCATTGTCAGAACAAGATAGGCCTCTCATTTTCTTTTTTCTTGACAGGAACTTGATTTGTTTGTTCTTTTCATCCAATATCTTCTTGTATTCTTGGAACTAATTCTATGTTAAAAGCCACAAAGGGAAAGTTTGGATAGGCCTATTTTATCGTATGTTCTTAGTAATGCCCCTAGCACTGAAAGAAAATAATTTCCCAAAGAATAGAGAAGGATATGTGATTCAACTAATTTCATACAGATGTGCAAGTAAATATTTTGAATATGCACAATTTCTATATATGCGCATATCTTCCATATGTTCAAATATCTTCAATATATGCGCAATTTCCAGGTATGCGCAACTTTCGTATACACAACTTCCATATATGTTCATATATGAAAATTGTACATATACAAAAATTGTGCATATATAGAAGATATATGATACAGAAAATGCAAATATATAAAAGCCATGTGGCTTATGCATATGCACATTTTTCGTATATGCATGTATCTTCCGTATATGCACAACTTTCATATATGTGTAACTTCCGTATATGCCAACTTCTGTATACATGCATATCTTCCATACATGCACATATCTTTTGTATATTCATATGTTTCGTGTGTGCATATATCTTCCGTATATGTGCATATCTTCCATATATGCACACACCTTTGCACAATTTCAACCTCCGTATATACAAAAATTCCATATATGTGATACATAAGATGCACATATAGAGAAGTTGTGCAACTTTTGTATATGTACGTGTTTTCTATATATGCACATATCATTCATATATTCACATATATCAAAGTTGTGCATATATGAAATATATGTGTATATATGGAAGTTACACATATACATAAGATATGAATATATATGGAAGTTGTGCATATATGGAAGTTGCACATATGCGAAATTTCTGCATATACAAAAGATGTGCACATATGGAGGTTTTTGTATATGCATATTATAGAAACTGTGCATTTTTTTTTTTTTTATA
This sequence comes from Pinus taeda, assembly GCA_000404065.3. Classification (NCBI taxonomy): domain Eukaryota; kingdom Viridiplantae; phylum Streptophyta; class Pinopsida; order Pinales; family Pinaceae; genus Pinus; species Pinus taeda. The sequence continues at coordinate 125,608 of APFE030830047.1, read as the reverse complement.
GTTATAACTTCTATATATGTGTATAAATGGAAGATGTGCATATACAAAAGATATGTGAATATATAGAAGTTGTGCATATATGGAAGATATGTGCATATATGGAAGTTGTGCATATATGTGATGCAGAACCAAGAGGAACAAATTAACTAACAAACAATTCATTGTATTAATTTCTCTGAAAACTTGATTCTACAAATGAATTACATGGCTATTTATTCTGGAGGAGGAAACCTCTCGAATTCCTCAAAGAGAGAACTCCTTCCTAGATATTTGGAGGAAGTTTAGAGAAATCCTCTCAATTCTAGAAATCTATCATAACTACTTAATCTCCAGCAAATTCTAGAAGTCTTCATAAAATCTAGAATTTTTTAAGATTCTGCAAATTAATTAAATAAATAAATGCTCCTGCATCATACTACTGACGGGAAGAAGATACATTCATATGTTTTTCTTTTGGAGTTCTTCAATACTAGTACCATATTTTGAAATCTCTATTGTTGTCATCCAAGTAGCATCTTCGAATGGCTAATTCTTCCATTTAACAAAGTATTGAAAATATTCTTTATTCCTTATCTTTTTAGCCACCCTTTTATCGATTATTTGATTCAATGCAGTTTGTTGGTGTTGAAGGTAGTTGCTTCTTCCACTGAACTTTATTACTAGCAGGTGCATCTATAGAATCATCTATTGGTTCCTTAAAGGGATATAGATATGAAACATTAAATATTGGTGAGATGCCAAAGCCTTTGGGTAGTTCTATTTCATAAGAATTAGAGGAAAATTTCCTCAAAATTTTGCATGGTCTGATCTTTTTCAGTTTTAACTTATTATATTCCCCTTTAGGAGATCTTTATTTTCCAAAAATGTGCCATAACCAAATCCCCAACTTGAAAATCTTTGGGAATATACTCTTCGTTTATACTTGTTTCTTATTTCTTGTAATTGTTGCTTGACTCGGTCCTGTATTTCCTGCATACTGGCTACAAAATCTTCACCATATGCACTTATAAATTAGTTTTTTTGAAGGCTCCTTAACTCACAAATTCCTCTTGGATGCATTCCATAAACAATTTGGAATGGACTCGATTATGTGCTTTTGTTAGCTGAGTCTTTATATGCAATTTTTTCTTGAGCAAGTACCCGATCGCATTGTTTGGGATGTTCACTTGCAAAACTCCTCAAGAAATTTCCAAGACTTTTATTTACCACCTATGTCTGACCATCAGTCTAGGGATGATATGTTGAACTAAAGTTGAGACTGGTTCCTAAATTTTTCCATAAATTTCTCTAAAAATGGCCCACAAACTTGGTGTCTCTGTCAAAAAAACCACTTGTAGGTAATCCATGCAATCTAACTATTTCTTTGAAGAAACATTTTTCTATGTTAGTTGCATCATTTCTCTTTTTACATGCTATAAAGTGTGTCAATTTTGAGAATTTGTCAACAATAACAAATATTACTCACTTCCTCTTTGTGTTTTGGTCAATCCTAGTACAAAATACATGCTTATAGAGTCCGATGGTTGATTTGGTATTCGTAAGGGTTGATACAGTCCAGTATAATGACTTCTTCCTTTTGTATATTGGCATATGCTACATCTTTCTATTGGAAATAATATTAGGCGGGGGGGGGGGGGGGGGGGGGTGGAATTAGTATTACTAAAGTCAATTACTTTTCTTCTAACAAATTCGTATACGCTACTTCAGTGAAGGGAACTTGCGTGTACATGCAACTGTGTTTAAGGCAACTAGCGCATATCCAACAAACTTATGATTTAGTTAATTCATCATATGTTGATATTTAATCAGTGCATCAGTACTTCATTAACCATATAAATAGTGACCAGGTGCAGTGAAAACAAAATAGAACATCACACATAAGAAACACACATGAACACCAAGATTTAAGGTGGAAACCCAATGCAGGACAAAAACCACCTGCTGCTATCTTCTTTAATATAAATAAAACCTATTTACAATCTTGTACTGGTGAAAACTCATACCAGTACGTAGGCACCCACCTGTAGAAGGCTACAACCTTCTCTCGTTCTTCAGCTGCTACTGGAAGGGAGCTACAACCCCCTAAGTCTTGTACTAGCCGATATGTTTACTAGTACGTAGGCGCCGACCTACTGAAGGCTCCAACCTTCACTTGTTTTCCAGCTACCACTGGAAGGGAGCTCCAACCCCCTGGCTTTTGTACTGGACGATATGTTTACCAGTACATAGGCACCGCCCTGCAGAAGGCTACGACCTTCTCTCTACCTCCAGGGACCACGTTTCATAAATTTTCAGATTGGATACTCCTGGAACACAACACCATAATCTAAAGGCCACGTTTCATCCAATTTTCATACTGGACCCATCAACAAAATTGAAGCACACAATCAATTACCACCATCAACTACACTTGCATCATCAATCTGTGAATCACCCAACAAATGAATCACTGAAACTTGTCATCAAAACACAGTCACTAGAACACAAAGCAGAACCCAGAACTCTACAACAACAACCAGATCCAACTGGAACTTCAAATATCATATTTCATAATATATATGCTACTCTGATGAGTTGAACCTGCGTGTATACGTGCTTTTACCAAGGCGAACCCGCGTACAGACCTAAAAATATTTACTCATAACTTTGTAGCTATTCCAGACATCAGTCATACCGACATCATAACATATATACAATAAAATATGCATCAGTAATTCAGATCTAGTCTATCCATGATCAAACCACATAAAGATAATACATTCCAATCCTTAAGATCCCGAGCCATCATCCATCATCATCCACATAGGTGCATCCTTAGTTCAGATTGAGCAAAGCATCACAAACCCATAACCTGCATACTGGATCTCACACTTCATCATATATTCAATACTTGCTCTCCTTTCACCACTTGGCCTAATGATCTTCTCCTCCTTATATAGTTTTAGGCCTTTCTCAATACCATGGACCAAAACCACTTAGGACCAATACCTTGGACCAATTACCTAGGGTTAATACCTCGAACCAAATACCATGGACCAATACCATGGATCAAAATACCATGGACCAAAACTTAGTTTTCGAAGATATACGTGCTTTTCATTCAGTGAAAGTGCGTGTGTACGTTATACGCTCCTTTTGGTCTATTAACCCGTGTGTATATGCTTCTCTGTCATGGTGAACCTGCGTATACCTCTCTTTCTTCATTCTCTGTAGTCCGATCTGTAATTATTTACTACTGTACTAAGAACTATCATCTGAGTGAGTTTCCATCAAGGCCAACACCTGTATCATAATGCCAACAATCTCCCCCTTTGGACTTCATGGCAACAACAACACCAAGTCACTCTCTCCCTTTGACATCAAGGGTGAAGGGCGGACCAAAATATTCTCCTCTTTTGATATACACGCTTAGCAACACCAAACTGTTCATGCTCCCCTTGAGTACCTGCTGAAATCTCTAATTGGGCTCCCCCTTTATACATGCTTAGATGCACCAAACTGTCCATGCTCCCCCTGAGCACATGCAGATTCTCCAAAAATATTTTTCAAAAGAATAACATGACTCTACAACTCAACTAAGTGAGTATGGCCTTCTTATCATGAGTGACTCATACATACATTAATCTTCCAACCAAGTGGGGATACACCAATTTGACTCATCCACCCAACCAAGTGGGGATATAACAAATGTTTATACATGACTGAAAATATAAATCATTACATCATCCTTCCCATGCATGGTGAGGTTAGAACTTAGGTCTTTTCATGAGCTTTACATCAAATGATATACATGACTTTTATAACAGAGACTAGCAATCTAAACAAGACCATGATAGTCATTAGCAACTATCATACACCATATATGATCTGCACCATAAGCATCTGTCAATAACATCCAGACCTATAACTTGCAATACCATGCCACTTAAGTAATCATCCATGAATCTGATCTGAATACCAACAATGTGACCCCAAGTGTCATAGCAAGATGTATCATTTAGCTACATATGCATCATCACCAAATACTTCTAACCATAATGCCAACAATGCATTATTTGAAGCATATGCTCCCCATGAACCTGTTCCATATGTTCACTATCAGATATGATCATGCATATATCAGCAAGAAGTATCAAGGCATCATCATCAATCAGATATACATCACGTTAACTTGTGAGGATCAAAAGCACTTCTAAATAACATCTTATGAGTACCAACACATTTCCACACATCATAGACAGATTGTAACAATCATCAAACAGAGCAAATAATTGACTGAACCATATCAGACCCTTTTTCCTGAGTCTGTCCCACTGCTTATCCTCAAACCAACATATACGCGACTGTGTAGCTTCAAACTCGTGTATATACATGACTTGTCTTCATGAAACTTGCCTATGAGATTTAGAACACTAAAGTTTCACACTTTTAGCTCTCTGTGAGTTTGTCATGTCTATATTCTCTGCTATGCCACATCTTTCTGACTGTACTTCCTTCTTCTTACATATCTTCGATGTTTTATCCATTTGGTATGGTGGTCGAAATTTTCTCATGCATTCCTTTGCTATATGTCCAAACTTACAAGCATAAAATCTTACATGTTTCATATTCCATCTATAGCAGTCAATGGCTTTGTGACCAAACATATTGCAAGCAAAACAATATCTCTTAAAGTACTTGGAACGTGATGATGTTTCTGTGTGACGGTCTTGAACCATTATACTTCTGCATTTGGCCGCAACATGTCCAAAATTATGACATATAAATGTTGGAAATAATGCTGAGAGGGGGGGTGAATCAGTATTAGCAAGTCAATAAATTTTCATTTCCATAATCAGATTCATATACGCTACTTCAGTTAAGGGAACTTGCGTGTACACGCAACTATGTTTAATGCAACTAGTGTATATCCAACAAACTTATGATTCAGTTAATTCATCATACATTGATCTTTAATCAGTGCATCAGAACATCATTAACCATATAAACAGTAACCAGGTGCAGTAAAAATAAAACAGATCATCACACATAATAGACACACATGAACACCATGATATAAGGTGGAAACCCAATGCGGGACAAAAACCACATGCTGCTATTTTCTTTAATATAAGAAAAACCTGTTTACAATATTGTACTGGTGCAGACTCATACCAATACGCAGGCACCCACCTGTAGAAAGCTACAACCTTCTCTCATTCTCCAGCTTCTTCTGGAAGGGAGCTATAACCCCCTAGCTCTTGTACTAGCCGATATATTTACTAGGACATAGGTGCTGGCTTATAGAAGGCTACGACCTTCTCTGTTCTTCCAGGGAACACGTTTCATAAATTTTCAGACTAGATCCATAAATACAAAATCAATCACTACTACAATAAAACCATCAACTATATCTGCATCATCAATCTCTGAATCACCGAACAATTGAATCACTGAAACCCTGTCATCAAAACAATGTCACTAGAACACAGACCATAACCTAGAACCACTAGAATCAACATCGACCTCAAATATCAAATCTCATAATGTATACGATACTTGGCTGTGTCAAACCAGTGTGTATACGCTCTTTCACCAAAGGAAACAAGCGTACAGATCTGAAAACAATTACTTATACCTTTGCTGCAATTTTCTACTTCAGATATACCCAGATCATCAGATATAAAGGATAAGGCATGCGTCAATATTCAGATATGAACTATTCATGTTCATACCATATAATGATAATGCATTTTAGTCTTCATGATCCCGATCCATCAACCTTTGTTCTTCACATAGGTGCATCCTTAACAAAGCATCACATACCCATAACCTGCATACTAGATCTCACACTTCATCAGATATTCATCACTTGAACACACTGACCTAATGATCTTCTCCTCCTTTTATAGTCTTAGGCCTTACTCAATACCATGGACCAAAACCACTTAGACCCAATTCTTTGGACCAAATACCTAGGGTCAAAACCTCGGACCAGATACCATGGACCAATACCATGGATCAAAATGCCATGGACCAAATACCACAGACTAAAACTTAGTTTTCCAACATGTACATGCCTTTCCTTCTGTGAAAGTGCGTGTATACATTATATGCCCCTTTTGGTCTGCTAACCCGCGTGTATACGCCACTTTGTCACGGTGAACCTGCATATACCTCTCTTTGATCATTAATTCTTTGTTGTTGACCTGCTACACTATGATCTGTCATGTGAGTTAGTTGCCATCAAGGACAACACTTGTATCATACATGGAAAATTTTAGGGGTGAATTTTCGCCCTTGGGCTAAATTAAGGGGTTTTATATTTTTATTGGGCGAATATTTTGTATCATAGTTCATTGTTACAAATCGCCTCAAATTTATTTTATAAAAGAATTAGGTATGGAGGTTAGCCCACCTTGTTTTAAGGGAGAGGGTAAAATAAATAAATTTAGCCATTGAAATTAGGAGTTACAATCTTCCATTCACCCTCATTTTCAAGAAAATGTATTTTTGATAGTTATAAATAAAAAAATATATACACTGGAGGTATGGTAAATAAATAAAAGCTCTTTTTATACTTACTCCAAAGGTATGGTAAATAAATAAAAATACAAATAAACTAGAGGTATGGTAAATAAATAAAA
>APFE030830047.1:37375-98984 GCA_000404065.3 Pinus taeda | reverse complement strand
CAGAAGGAACATGGATTGGACCACATAAATATGAATGAATGAGTTCAAATTTTCTATGTGCTCTAGAATGTGAATCATGAAAACACTGTTTGCTATGCTTTCCTAGAGTGCAAGCAGCACATTGCTTAAGTTTCCTAGGAATTGTAGGTAAACTAGAAACACCATTTTTCTTCAACAAGCAGACGTTTTCATAGTTCAAGTGTCCAAATATAGCATGCCATAATAAACTTGATGGAAATGTACCTTCTTCATAATGAGAATTGTATGAGAAATTTTGTGCACGAGCAGAGGTACCCTACAACTTGAGAAGCCTTTCTTCTTCTATCCCTGTCATGACAAGTGAGTGATATGATGCTTTTCTCACCTCAAGCTTGCCATCAAACATATGAATGGAGTGTCCTTGCTGGTGGATGTGGACAAGGATAGCAAGTTTCTCCTCAGCTGTAGGAGATATAAAACATGATGCAGAAGAAAGTCTGGATGACCAGGAAATTGAAGCCTGATTGTACCAAGCTCTAATGGCTTGAGTTTTGATTTGTCTGCAAAGTATACTGCTCCATCAACATTGTCAGAAAATTCTTCAAAAAAATATCTTCTAAAATTCATGTGGCAAGTTGCTCCTGAATCAAGAAACCAATCATTTTTCCAAGAAGCAAATGAAGCATTAAATAAGTCTTCATTTACTCCAATATTACAGTGTGCCACAACATAGTGAGAGGATTCAGGTGCTTTACCTTACTCTTTGTCATTATTTTTACCTTTAGGTTGGTTTCTTTCATGCTCAATTCTGTCCCAAGGAAACTTGCATGTGGATGCATCATGTGATCCATCTATGTTGTAGCGTATGCAGTGCAAATCTGACTTTTCTCCTTGAGAGTGTCTGCCCCCATGCCTCTAAAATTTCTTCCTCTTCCTCTTCTACCACCTCTTCCTCTCGAAGAATCTTGAGCAAGATTATTCTCTCTGTGTGCAAGGCACACAACCTCTTCAGAAGACTGAGGAGCTATCTTCTTCCCAAAAGCTTTCTCTCTTTCAACAATTTTTTTCACAAGGGAGTCAAAGGTGATATCTTTGAGGTTTCCATTTGCTTGCAATGATTCAAGATAATTTGAGTAAGTGGGATAAAGTGCCTTGAGAAAAGCTATTAGAGGAATGTCCAGTTCAACATTAGTGACTTTGATATCATGCATAATAGATTTTGCTTCTGATGCAAGAGAAAGAGGATTATCATTTTGTAATTCAAGGGTGAACAATTTAATCATGAGTTGAACAACTTCAAGTTCAAAGTGTGAGTCATAGAGTTCCTTCAGTTTTTGTAAGGCTTCGAAAGAATTTGAAAATGGCGAAATATGACGACTCACCTCTTCATTTACTGATGCTGCAATCAATGCATAAGTCTTTTTGTTCTTATTTTCCCAAATGGCAAATTCCTTTTCCGAGGTAGGTTGTTCTTGATCTTTGCCTCCATCTCCAACACACACTCGTTTCCATAGCTCATTATAAATGAGAGTGTGTTTGATTTTCCATGACCATTCTAGATAGTTCTCCTTCCCGGTGAGAACCACTCCCACAATAGATATCAATGAGTGCATTTTAAAAATGCACTGTGTAAAACAATCGCTCTTCTGCTAGTAAAAAATGACACATGAGGTTGACGTACGAGGTTGATGAAGATGAGGTGGTAGTCTGTAATTCGACTACTGGTTAACTTTGTAACCAATCAGCTGCACCTAAATCCGGTTCTGTATGTGGATTTTCCCCCTGAGGGTCCTACTTATCTGACCAATCACTGTCGGTCCCTCGTTGACTTCTCCTTTTATCAATTGCTTTAATCTGTGCCATTGATCTCACTTCTCTAGATCCAAAGGATATCGCGTTGTCCGCTCACCAACTAACTTGGACGATCTCCACCATCGATGTGACCTGTGCAATAGAACAACTGTCGCGCAACCTCATAACGGAACCAAAAGGAATTAAAACCCCAGTTCATAACCTTATCACGTCCGAAATTTAAATTAACTCACATGCATCTTCTGACGTGATCACCATCAGATTTGACCCGTCTAATCGAACGGATATCGCGTCACGTGCTCGCCAACTAGCTTGGTTGATCTCCATCGTCGATCAATCTCGCTTGATCCAACGACTATCACGTAATGTCGCGTGAAATCTTGCATGATGCATAACAAATCGAAAGCGCTCGAGAAAAGTGGTTTTCTTGTGCTACGTGTCACCCACTAAGGTTAATCATGTGAAATTTAGGAATACCATTTCTAGCCTTTAGGGAACGCGAGATACTGCTTACCACTTGCTGAATACTACCCACGTGCTTAATTGAAAAGACACTTATGAAAAGGTTTAGCGCTTAAACTCAATATTAATGCTTAACACTAATTTACTGTGATTTATAAATAAAATGTATGAATAGAGAAAAATACCCGATTAGAGTCTAGAACGTCGATACATAGTCATAAGAGAATTTCATTCATCGCATCCATGTTTAACACTATGAAACCAAGAGAGTGATACCTCAAATACGCTTGTGGAGCAGTTGCCTCACATAACCAGTTAAACGTCTGCAGCAGTTGCCAGAGAGGGGCAGCAGTTGCCAGAGAGGAGTTACAAAGTAGAGAGGGAAGCCAAAAATGGCACTGGCTTTGATACCATGTCAGACTAGGAGGTAACTCCTCAAATGTAATCATATTATTCATTCAGTTGTTCATTATTATATACAAGAGGGAGTGACTATTTAGTTCATCTACCGATGACTCCCCATTTTATCTATTATTTATTTACACTAATTACAGTTGTTCACCCAATCCCTATGATTTGGTGTCAACAAAAATAAAGGAAATATCTCCTTAACTTACAAGTTCTTTACTTAAATTTTTCCCTTTTAATAAGTAAACAAAACACCTTCTTTTAATGTAAATACTTTTTATTGAAATAAATAATTTTATGAATTTAATAAAATATTCCTAAGTTCCTTTATGGATCACCAACGATCATCCAACATTAAGAATTTCCATTATAAAATTAATTACTTCATATAATAATATCCACTTATATAGAGTTACATCCAACATTAAAAATCTCCACTTATATAAAATTTATTCTTTCCACTTTCTTAAAAATATCATCGTGAACATCAACATCAACTTCAACAGTGGACTTTATTTTAAATGGGTGAAAAGGGAAAATGGTGAATTACGCAGATCTCTAAAGTAGAGAAGACAATTGAATACTTTTAATATGTATCCTCAATTTGATTAAACTTGGACTTCAACAAATTTCCAACGCTTGTTGCATCCACGCAAGTCTCCACATGAAGGTCTCCAACATTTGCAGCATCCACACAAGTCTCCACACATAAATTTTTTGAACATTTCACAGCTTCAACACTCCAGATGATCCGGATCATAATTTTTTAACGATCCACAACTTTATTGCATGGCTTATCCATAATGGCAACAAGTTATTACAAAGTTCTCACAGTTCTCACCATGCTCTGTTCAACACACAAATCCACCAGTAGTTTGACACTCATAGTTCACACTTTAATATCTAGCATAAACAATATTTAATTCATACACTATAGATTTGTCTACAAAAAATTTATGCATGATTTTCCATATGTAGGGCATTGCTCAACCTTCTCTGATACCAAAATATGACACAGATCTGAGATGAACAAATTAACAAACAAATAATTCACTGAATTAATTTCTCTCAAAACTTGGTTCTACAAATTAATTACATGGCTATTTATTTTGGAGGAGGAAAACCCTCAAAATCCTCAAAGAGAGAACTCCTTCTTGGATATTTGGAGGAAGTTGAGATAAATCCTCTCAATTCTAGAAATTTATCCTAACTACTTAATCTCTAGAAAATTGCTATCAGTCTCAATAAAATCTAGAATTTTCTAAGAATCTCCAAAATAAATAAATGCTCCTGCATCAATATGGAATATATGCACCTATATAGAAGTTGTGTAGAACTTTAGCTTCTGTATAGGTGTGACTTCCATATATTTGCCTCTTTTGTATATGTGTTACACAACATTTTGTCATTGTCCCTGTAATCCCTGTTCCTTGATCCTGGAGGACCTCTACAGTGAACCCCGCATACTTTTCCCTCATGAAGAAACTCCCATTATTTCCCTCTTCATGAGCAGATCATTTCCTTTTGCACCATTTCCCCTGAAATTTCTGTTTTTCCCAATTTACAAGACCGACACTAATGGCCTTTGCCTCCCCCATGCCAATGTGCAAAGATTAACACTATTCCCCACGCCGATCAGTGTGACTGAGCTGTGTTCCAGTCGCGTCAGTCCTGTCATGGAAAGTTTTTTAAATTAGAGCTGAAGCTTCGATCTCTAGAAGCTCTGTAACAAAAGTCTAGTAAATGGTTTGGCCAGATGTGGTCGAGGATGACAGTTTGGGCTCCTTTCCCCTATAATGATGGAACTACCTCAAGGGATAAGTCCTTCTCCCATGAGAAGAGGATCCATCTCCCATCCATTTTTCCTATATAAACCTCCCATCTTCCCAAGCACAAAATAGTCAGAGTGTTGGTTGAGTGTGAGTATCCTATTTTGATTAGACAAGCAAGCTATTACTAGTTGTAGCCATCTAGTTGTGTGAGGGAGAAGTGTGTTTGGTTTGGAGTGAAGCCTAAAGGGAAGAGTCTTTAAACTATTGTTTTTTGAAGCCATCATGATGTGCTAGCAGAAGTGCATGGGAACCTGGTCTTGTTAGAGGAAGATTGTGACGTCAAGACGAATGGTTGTAATCTCTCTTTGATATTAATATATGCAACTATCGATTGATTTCCTACATGTCTTGTAATATTACATATTCATGTCTTGATGCTTCTTGACTCATTAAGTAGGTTGAATTACAATTTGTCTATTAATATGTTTGTGTGTTGTTGTTGTTTACTTGTTTCAGGAGCTTGAAGAAGGAAGCGAGAGATTGCTGGAGCGAGAAAGCAAGGACATCATCAAGTAGGATAAGCGACCAAGAGTTAGTCCCTCTTGATTGATTCTAACCTAAGGAAATCTTCCATAGAATGTATCTGTTATGGCTAGACCCATTATCGAGCTAGAGGAATTCGTTCGTGTCCTCACTTATAATTTTGCTTCACCAAAAATTTGCGACTCCATTGGGGAGATCCCATCTTTTTGTTTGTTTTGGATTTCATGATTTTGTGAGAACTTTGCTAGTTTCGCATTTCCCCTTTTGTTCTATTGCTTTTCTCCTGCTTATTGCTTAATTCTAAAATCCATAGTATCAGATCTGGTCCCTATTTTGATTTTTTTTTATTTTTTCTTAGTTTCCTTGGACAATGCATGTAATCCGCTGACAGTCGTGCCGATCAGTACAAATTACATAGTAACAATCACGCCGACCAGCCTCTGGCACTTGTTGTCAGTTAGGAAATCATGCTGATTCCTGTAAGTGAATATTAGAGCTAGATCCCAATCTTGGCCCGTGTATTCTACTCTTGTGTTTTTGACCCTGTGAGCCTTTTGATTGTTTTTCTCCTTGATTAGAAAGCTACTTTTCATTTGGTTTTTCTTACTTGTAGGCTTTTCATCTCGTTGTCTGATTGATTGAGTCATTGAGTGGCTAGTGACACTGGGACATCTAGTTAGTCATCCATTCAGCAACTTGTGGGATCATCGAGTCCGGTTGTGGGTGTGTTTGCTCCTTGCATTTGTTTTTGGTCCCTCTTACGACTTTGACCTCTTTTGCACAAGTCTGAAAAAGTTTTGTTTACTAGTTTGAACTTCTTTTTCCGGCATAGATTACATTGTTGGTCTTGTGTTTGGCAAAGTTGGTGCTTCGTCGATCGGAATGAACTTCTCTTTTCATGTTTTTATCTGCTTGAAGAGATCATAGTCTCAAAAATTTTCTCATTGAAAGATTGTATGCAAAAGTTTGTCTCGTTGTTTCATGAGAAAATATGAAATACTAGCTTGTCATTTCATTATGATTCATATCTCTTAGGAACTAGAATTGCATCAGCATTTGAAAAGGAAGAGAATTTTTTTTCATTTCGAAAGGACTAATAGACAAGTGCTTGTTAATAAATTAGGAATTGGAATGCATTTTTCATTAGTTTATTTTTCAAAAAGTGAAGTAGTGAAAAATCATTTCGTTTTCAGTTGCTTGATTGTTTGCATTTGATTAAGTAGTTTCTACCCTCTCTAGTGTATGCATTTCATTGAATTGAAAGGGTCTTGTCCCATTTAGTTGCATTTTAGGTTTTTCGAGTAGCATTGCTAAGACCTGAAAACTGAACTTTAACTCAAGATCAACTCTAAAATGAATTCAATTTACCTAAGGCGCATTTGATATTAACGATCACATCTAGAAGGTCTAGGCTAGATACGTGTTCCAGTGTCTGTAAACCTAGCAACTGTCATTAGCTTTGGCATTAGACAACGCTAGCATGGATTTGTGCTCCCCTTACCATCGCGTATATAATGGGAGACCCCACTAGGCTGCAAACCTTTTATCCTTAGGAAGCCGAGTCAGTCGCCTTGCGAACATGATACACCGAACACAACATTCGGGGAGATTGCATGCTCGTACTTCTTGGTCCGCCAGGAGGTATTCTCCAGTTCATTTTTGCCTGGTAATCTTGTTTACCTAGATCATCTAGAGTAGTCATTTGATATTTTTGACTTATTAAACTTAAAATATCATTCGAGCACTTGTCCTTTCGAGCTCGTTTCCAATCGAAATCGATAGAGTCATATTTGTTTCTTTCTCGACTATTTAAAAATGAAAGAACATCAGTATTTTATGCATCTTAAATAATTGATTGCCCACGATCCAAAACATCCTGTTAGATTTTTTGACCAAATCGTGTGTTCCCTTAAAAGGACATTTTAAAGCCTTGAAGTTATTTGTTCTGTCAGCTAAGACAAGGTCATCACGGCTGAACCATCTGGTTCACCCATTTCCTCTTCCTCTCCTCCATCTAAAAGATTGTCCAAGGAGCCCCTTCCCAAGTTATCAGAGCCATTTGAGGACCAAAATGTTGAACTCGCAATTTTTTTGAGTGCTCAACCATTATCATCTCGTCCTCCACCTACTTTCGATTCAGGGTCATCTGTTGGTCTTGACCTGAAATCTCCGGATAATCCTGTTCGAACTCTAGATAACTCGCCGACCACTAACGGTATGCTTGGACTGGTTATCTATCCTCTGAAACCTCTATTTGACATTGTAGGTTTTAACCGTGTACAAAAATTACCTGCATAGGAATTCTAAAACACAGAAAATAAACAATGCGAGAGCATAACACATAAAACACATATACATAGAGATTTTCCCTTGGACCCCAAAACCAGGACTACCAGCTTGATTTTTTCAGTATGTTCCTTTCAATGTTAAAATACATATTTGTACATGCCGAAACATCCAAAACCATGGACCGAAAACCATTGCGTCCAAAACCATGTGCAAAAATCATGCACAAAACCATAGGTAGGTCTGCCCAACCTAATATAGGGTCCAAAAAACAAAATTTTCCAGGGCACTGCCCCGGGCCCGATAGAGGTGGGTTACCTGCACCCCTCAAACCCCCTGTGAGCCCCCTGCTATGCAATCAATGCAACGAAGGGGGCGCTCCACCCCCCCTCTAACCCCCTGGTTAACTATGTGGGCTAGTCATGGAAAGAATATAATACAACCCAACATTCTCCCACTTGTTGTTTTCTTTCCACAGGGGGCCACAAGAGAGCTTAGTCATTTATCCAGCTCTACAATGCCCATTGTTTCTCTACACCAAGAGAAATTATCAAAGCCCACAGATTTTGTCAATGCATTTGGAGTATTCTTGAAAGTGTCCACCTTTAGCCACAACACCCTTTTGTTTTCTATCATATCCCTCACAAAGTGATATTGAAGATCGTCCTTTGTCTTTGAATGATATGCAGGTTTCTTTGCCAAGAAAATTGCACTTTGGCTATCACAGTCTACCCTTATAGCTCATTGTATTAACCCCATACTTGAACACAATCTCTGCAACCAAACTGCTTTCTTGCTTGCATGAATGGTGGCCATGTATTCTGCCTATGTAGTTGATAGTGCCACTACAGATTGTTTCTTACTCATCCAACTTACTGCACCTCCAAATAGGTTAAACATATACCCACTTCTAGATCTTCTCTGATCCAGATCTCCAGCCCAGTCGGCATCAAAAAAGCCGCGAATATCCAACACTCTGTCCAATCCTAGTCTTCCTTGGTAGCACAAACCATAATCACTAGTGCCACACAAATACCTGAAACTCGCTTCACTACTATCCAATGCTTCTTCCCTGGTTTTGACATAAACCTGCTCAATACTCCCACTACATGTGCAATGTCTGGTCTATTATAGACCATCGCATACATCAGGCTATTCACTACAATTGCATATGGAACGCGAGACATGTCATCTTCCTCTTCTTGTGTCTTGGGACATTGTTCAACAGATAACTTCACACCTATAGGAATAGGAACCTTCACCGGTTTATTATCCTGCATATTAAACCTTTGCAGTATTGTCTTGACATACTTCCACTAGTTTAACTAGAGCTTCCTCTTTACCCGATCTCTTTTAATTTCCATGCCCAAAATATAGTTTGCAGCACCAATATCTTTCATGTCGAATTTGAAGGACAATTGGGTGTTCAAATCCTGGATAATTTCTTTGTCATTTCCAACCAGCAACATATCATCCACATACAAGACCAGATAAATAAAATGTCACCAAATAATTTAAAATACACACAATGATCTCCTTTGCTTCTAGTGAAGCCAAGTCCCCATATAAATGTATCAAATTTCTGATACCACTTCCTTGGTGACTGTTTTAACCCATACATAGACTTCTTTAACTTGCATACCAGTTATTTCTTACCCTTCACCACAAAGCCTTCAGGTTGCTTCATGTAGATTTCCTCTTCCATATCCCCATGAAAAAAAGTTGTCTTCACATCCATCTGTTCTACCTCAAAATCAAAAGCAGCAGTAGCAGTTAAAAGTAATCTAATAGAAGTTACCTTGGAAACATGAGAAAAAATATCACCAAAATCAATTCTGGGCACCTGGGAATAACCTTTTTCTACCAATCGAGCTTTGTATTTCTCTACCTTTCCTTCTGCATTTGTCTTCTTCTTGAACACCCATTTGCTTCCAATGGGTTTCCTTCCATCTGGCAACTCCACCAGATCCCAATCCTCATTTTTGTGCAATGATGCCATTTCATCAACCATGGCCTCTTTCCAGAGTTTTCCATTCTCTCAATCTACTACTTCCTTCACAGTTCTGGGATCATCGTCAGTAATAGATACAGCAAAATTTGAACAGAAAGAAGATGGACTATACCTTTCTAGTTCTCTTCTTTCTCGAACTGATCTTCTCACACCCGGAGTTGTGGCTCTTCATCTTCTAATTCCTCCTCTGTTGTAGAGTCTAATTCTTCCTCCTTTAGCTCAAACTCTATCTTCTCAGGTTTCTTTGGTTGGACTTCATGTTTAATAACATCTTTTACCTCTTTGAACACCACATCTCGGTTGTACACAACCTTCCGTGTTACTAGGTTCCAAAGCTTATAACTCTTTAAACCATCCTTATACCCAATAAACATGCACTTTTCAGATTTACTATCCAACTTGGTTGTTTCTCCTTTGGAACATGTACATATGCATCACATCCAAATACCCTCAGATGTGAAAGAGATGGTTTCTTACCAGTCCATACATCTTGTGGAGTCTTATCCTCCAACATTGATGAAGGTGATTTGTTGACCAGGTAACATGCTATCTCCACCACCTCTACCCAGAATTCCTGTCCTAATCCGGCACCACTGAGCATGCTTCTTGCCCTTTCCATCACCGTCTTGTTCATTCTTTCTGCAACTCCATTTTTCTCAGGTGTGTATGGAGTAGTCTTCTGTTGTGCTATACCACACTTCTTACAAAATACTTCAATTCCTTACTGCAAAACTCTCCACTGTTATCTGTCCTCAACACCTTTATGATCTTTTTCTCTGTCTGGTTTTCCACCAGAGCCTTAAATTATTTAAACCTGTCAAAGACTTTATATTTCTTCTTAGGGAAATATATCCATGTATTCCTTGAGAAGTCATCTATAAATGATACATAGTACATAGAATTACCCAACGAATGAACCTTCACATGTCCAAACACATCACTATGCACAATTTCTAATATTTGTTTTTCCTTCTTACCACTAGAGTGGAAACTCACCCAATTCTTCTTCCCATATACACAATTTTCACAGAAATCAAAATCCAGAGAGCTATTACTCATACCTTCTACCATACCTTTACCATGAAGTATTTGAAGGCCCTTCTCTCCAATATGTCCAAGTCTTTGATTCCACAACATGGTCTTCTCTTCGGAGACCACTAGATTTTCTGCTCCACTTTCAAGAACCACAACGTTATTGCACCCATCAACAATAGTGCTACCTTGCAGCTTGTACAGAGTTCCGAACTCCACATATCAATACCAGTGCTCTCTGAAACACCTTGCAGGTATCCTTCTCGAACACTGTTTTTATGCTTGAATCATCCAGCTTGCTTACAGAAATCAGATTTCTGGCCAATGCAGGAATATGCATAACACCAGGAAGTGTTCTAACCCTTCCACCTTGCAATTTCAACTTTATTTTCCGTTACCAATGATTCTAGCCTTCCTATCATCCCTTAAGAAGAGATCACCACCATCGTATTTCTCATACTCGCAGAACCACTCTCTATGGGGAGTGAAGTGAAATGATGCACGTGAGTAATCAACCATGCCTCATGATCTACATGTGTACTTGAAGAAGCCAAGTACACATCCCCACCTTCATCTGAGGTGGTTTTTGCCTCTGCAGAACGAGCATCATCAGATCCATTTCCTTTGTTAGGAGCTTTAGATTTACAATCCCTTTTGTAGTGCCCTTCCTTTCCGCATTTCCAGCACAACACCTTCATAGGTTTTCCTGGAGATTTAGATCTCCCACTCGAAGACTTATATTTGTTTCTATTCTGGGACCATCCTCGTATAGACAAGGCATCACCATTCTGGCTCTCCATATTTTTTCGTCTCATCTCCTCTGTCAGCAAGGATGAGACTATTTCATAAAGCTGCAAGGTAGTTGTATTGCTAGCTATTGCAATAACTAGACTATGCCATGAATTTGGTAGAGAACACAACAAACTGATGCACTTATTTTCATCTAAAATTTTAATATCAATAGATAATAACTGTCTTACCATAGTATTAAATGCGTTCAGATGCTTTGTCACCGAGTCTCCATATTTCATCCTTAGGTTATATAGCTTTTTCCGCAGGAACAGTTTATTCACCAGAGACTTAGATTGGTACAAAGTCCCTAACTTGTCCCATAAAGCCTTTGTTGTAGCTTCCCCTGATACATTCACCAATACTGAATCTGAGAGACACAATCGTATTATGATCTTTGCCTTCTGATCCAACTTCTTCCATTCTTCATCAGACACTCCCGTTGGTTTAGTACCCATATCTACTGCGATCCACTGATCTTTATCCACCAACAAATCCTCCATCTTGAGTTTCCACAACTCAAAACTCCGACCATTAAATTTCTCGATCTCTATCTTTCCACTGCTTGCCATATTCTTTCACCACCAGAATCGATCTCGCACATCTCCCACTGAACAGGGTCTACCACAAGCTTGAGCGGAACCCCTCAGCAACAAAGGCGTCCCCTTGAAGCCAAAACAACCCTGATACTAAATGTAGGTTTTAACCCTGTACAGAAATTACCTGCATAGGAATTCTAAAATAGAGAAAATAAACAATGTGAGAGCATAACACATAAAACACATATACACAGAGATTTTCCCTTGGATCACAAAACCGGGACTACCAGCTTGATTTTTTTATTATGTTCCTTTCAATGTTACAATACATATTTATACATGCCGAAGCATCCAATACCATGGACCGAAAACCATTGCTTCCAAAAACCATGACCAAAAACCATCGCGTCCAAAACCATGTGCGAAAATCATGTACAAAACCATAGGTAGGTCCTCCCAACCTAATATAGGGTCCAAAAAACAAAATTTTCCGGGGCACTGCCCTGGACGCCATAGAGGGGGTTACCTGCACCCCTCAAACCCTCTGTGACCCCCCCCTCCCCCACTATGCAATTGGTGCAATGAAGGGGGCGCTCCCCCCCCCTCTAACCCCTCGATTAACTATGTGGGATAGTCATGGAAAGAATATAACACAACCCAACATTGAAATATCACCACATCGCCCTTACAGTCCGTACGATCAACCAGGTGTTCCTTTGGAACTATTTCTTAGTACACGTTCAGTTGTCCATTGTCGTTTGTTTCCAGATATGGAAGCCGAGGGCGATGCTCCAGTCCCTTCTCCGGATGAGTCCAAAGTCTCAACTCCACACACTGTTGAGGGAGAAGAATTGTAGTTGCAGTTCCCTCCTGAGGGTTTCCCTTATTCAGAAGGTATTCCCGGCAGCTTGCCTCTTAGCTATGTGTCTTTAGGGCACTTAGTTTCAGGCACGCCGAGTGCCTCATCACTCTACCATTACTCTGTTTGGGCATCAAGAATCATACCTACATCAGGTCCGTTCGTCACAAACACGACCTACCAACCAATTGTTACTTCAGTCCCGGTGCTATAGGTTTTAACCCCGTACAAAAATTACTTGCATACGAATTCTAAAACACAGAAAATAAACAATGCGAGAGAATAGCACATAAAACACATATACACAAAGATTTTCCCCTGGATCCCAAAACCGGGACTACCAGTTTGATTTTTCATTATGTTCCTTTCAATGTTAAAATACATATTTATACATGCCGAAGCATACAATACCATGGACCGAAAAACTATCACGTCCAAAACCATGGACCGAAAACCATCGCGTCCAAAACCATGTGCGAAAAATCATGCACAAAATCATAGGTAGGTTCGCCCAACCTAATATAGGGTCCAAAAACACAACCCAACATTCTCCCACTTGTTGTTTTATTTCCACAGGGGGCCACAAGAGAGCTTAGTCATTTATCCAGCCCTGTAACACCCATTGTTTCTCTACACCAAGAGAACTTCTCAGAGCTCATAGGTTTTGTCAATGCATCTACAGTATTATTCAAAGTGTCCAACTTTACCAGCAACACCTTTTTGTCTTCTATCATATCCCTCACAAAGTGATACTAAACATCAATGTGCTTTGTCTTTGAATGATATTCAGCGTTCTTTTCCAAGAAAATTGCACTTTGGCTGTCATAGTCTATCCTTATAGCTCCCTATACTAACCCCATACTTGAACACAATCTCTGCAACCAAACTACTTCCTTGCTTGCATGAGTGGCGGCCATGTATTCTACTTCTGTAATTGATAGTGCCACTACAGATTGTTTCTTACTCATCCAACTGACTGCACCTCCAAATAGGTTAAACACATACCCACTTGTAGATATTCTTTGATCCAGATCTCCAGCCGAGTCTGCATCAACAAAGCCACGAATATCCAACATTATGTCCAATCCTGGTCTTCCTTGATAGCACAAACCATAATCACTAATGCCACACAAATACCTGAAAACCCACTTCACTATTGTCCAATGCTCCTTCCCTGGTTTTGACATAAACCTGCTCAATACTCCCACTACATGTGCAATGTCTGGTCTAATATAGACCATCACATACATCAGGCTACTGACTGCACTTGCATATGGAACACGGGAGATGTCCTCTTCCTCTTCTTGTGTCTTTGGACACTGTTCAGTAGATAACTTTACACCTACAGGAATAGGAACCTTCACCAGTTTACTATCCTGCATATTAAACCTATGCAATATTGTCTCGACATACTTCCTCTGGTTTAACCAGAGCTTCCTCTTTGTCTGATATCTTTTAATTTCCATGCCCAAAATATAGTTTGCAGCACCAATATCTTTCATGTCGAATTTGGAGAACAAATGGGTCTTCAAATCCTAGATAATTTCTTCATTATTTCCAACCAGCAACATATCATCCACATACAAGACCAGATAAATAACATGGTCATCAATGAACTTAAAATACACACAGTGATCTGCTTTGCTTCTGGTGAAGCCAAGTCCCCGTATAAATGTATCAAATTTCTGATACCACATCCTTGGTGACTGTTTTAACCCATACATAGACTTCTTTAACTTGCATACCAGTTCTTTCTTACCCTTCACTGCAAAACCTTCAGGTTGCTTCATGTAGATCTCCTCTTTTAGATCCTCGTGAAGAAATGTTGTCTTCACATTCATCCATTCTACCTCAAAATCAAAAGCAGCAGTAACAGATAAAAGTAATCTAATAGAAGTTACCTTGGCAATAGGAGAAAAAATATCACCGAAATCAATTCCCAACACCTGGGAATAACTTTTTGCTACCAACCAAGCTTTGTATTTCTCCACCTTTCCTTTTTCATTGGTCTTCTTCTTGAACACCCATTTGCTGCCAATGGGTTTCCTTCCAGCCGACAACTCCACCAGATCCCAAGCCTTATTTTTGTGCAAAGATGCCATTTCATCAACCATGGCCTCTTTCTAGAGTTTTCCATCCTCTCAATCTACTGCTTCCTTCACAGTTCTGGGATCATCATCAATAATAGATAAAGAAAAAATTTAATAGAAAGCAGATGGACTATACTTTTCTAGTTGCCTTCTTTCTCGAACTGATCTTCTCACACCCAGAGTTTGTGGCTCTTCATCTTCTGATTCATCCTCTGCTATAGAGTCTGATTCTTCTTCCTTTAGCTCAAACTTTATCTTCTCAGGTTCCTTTGGTTGGACTTCATGTTTAATAACATATTTCACCTCTTTGAACACCACATCTCGGTTGTACACAACCTTCTTTGTTATTGGGTTCCAAAGCTTATAACCCTTTAAACCATACTTATACCCAATAAAGATGCACTTTTCAAATTTATTATCCAACTTGGTTCTTTTCTGCTTTGGAAGATGTACATATGAATCACATCCAAATACCCTCAAATGTGAAAGAGAAGGTTTCTTACCAGTACATACCTCTTGTGGAGTCTTATCTTCCAATGCTGATGAAGGTGATCTGTTGACCAGGTAACATGCAGTCTCCACCACCTCTGTCCAGAATTCTTGTCCTAACCCGACACCACTGAGCATGCTTCTTGCCCTTTCCATCAACGTCTTGTTCATTCTTTTTGCAACTCCATTTTTCTTAGGTGTATATGGAGTAGTCTTCTACCGTGATATACCACACTTCTTACATAATTCTTCAAATTCCCTACTGCAAAATGCTCCACCGTTATCTGTCCTCAACACCTTTATCTTCTTCCCTATCTGGTTTTCCACCAGAGCCTTAAATTCTTTAAACCTGTCAAGACTTCAGATTTCTTCTTAAGGAAATATATCCGTGTATTCCTTGAGAATTATCTATAAATGATACATAGTACACAGACTTACCTAGTGATGGAACCTTCAAAGGTCCAAACACAACACTGTGCACAAGCTCTAATATATGTTTCTTCCTCTTACCACCAGAGGGGAAACTCACCCGATTCTTCTTCCCATATACACAATTTTTACAA
Organism: Pinus taeda; assembly: GCA_000404065.3. Taxonomy (NCBI): domain Eukaryota; kingdom Viridiplantae; phylum Streptophyta; class Pinopsida; order Pinales; family Pinaceae; genus Pinus; species Pinus taeda. The sequence goes on along the minus strand of APFE030830047.1, from coordinate 83,350 downwards.
AAATCAAAATCCAGAGAGCTATTACTTATACCTTCTATAATACCTTTACCATGAAGTATTTAAAGGCCCTTCTCTCCAATATGTCTGAGCCTTTGATGCCACAACATGGTCTTCTCTTCAAAGACCACTAGATTTTCTGCTCCACTTTTAGGAACCACAGAACTGTTGCACCCATCAATAACAGTGCTACCTTGCAGTTTGTATAGAGTTCCAATATGAACTCCCCGCATCAATACTAGTGCTCGCAGAACCATTTTGTAGGTATCCTTCTCGAACATTGTTTTTACACCTGCATCATCCAGTGTGCTTACGGAAATCACATTTCTGGCCAATGCAGGAATATGCAGAACACCTAGAAGTGTAACCCTTCCACCTTGCAACTTCAACTCTACTTTTGTGCAACCAACGATTCTAGCCTTCCTGTCATCCCCCAAGAAGACATCACCACCATCATATTTCTCACACTCGTAGAACCACTCTATATGGGGAGTGAAGTGAAAGGATGCACCTGAGTCAATCAACCATGCCTCATGATCTACATGTGTACTTGAAGAAGCCAAATACACATCCCCACCTTCATCTAAGGTGGTTTTCGCCTCTGCAGAAGGAGCATCATCTGATCCCTTTCCTTTGTCAGGAGCTTTAGATTTACAATCCCTTTTGTAGTTCCCTTCCTTTCCTCATTTCCAGCACACCACCTTTATAGGTTTTCCTGGAGATTTAGATCTCCCTCTAGATTTAGACCTCCCACTCGATGACTTATTTTTGTTTCTATTCTAGGACCATCCTCGTATAGACAAGGCATCACCACTCTAGCTCTCCATATTTTTCCATCTCATCTCCTCCATCAACAAGGATGAGACTAACTCCAAGGCAATTGCATTGCTACCTATTGCAATAACTAGATTATCCCATGAATCTGGTAGAGAACACAACAAACTGATGTACTTATCTTAATCTGAAATTTTAATATCAACAGATAATAACTGACTTACCATAGTATCAAATGCGTTCAAATGTTCTGTCACTGAGTCTCCATCTTTCATCCTCAGGTTATACAACTTTTTCCATAGGAACATTTTATTCACCAGAGACTTAGATTGGTACAAAGTCCCTAAGTTGTCCCACAAAGCCTTTGTCGTAGCTTCCCTTGATACATTTAGCAATACTAAATCTGAGATACACAATCGTATTGTGCTCTTAGTATTCTGATCCAACTTCTTCCATTCTTCATTGGACACTGCCGTTGGTTTAGTACTTGGATCTACCGTGACCCACTGATCTTTATCCACCAATAGATCCTCCATCTTGAGTTTCCATAACTCAAAACTCTGACCATTAAATTTCTCAATCTTTATCTTTCCACTTCTCGCTATCCTCTTTCACCACCAGAATTGATCCTGCAGATCTCCCACTAAACAGGGTCTACCAGAGGCCTGAGTGAAACCCCTAAGCAACGAAGGTGTCCCCTTGAAGCCAAAACAACTTTGATACTAAATGTAGGTTTTAACCCCATACATAAATTACCTGCATACGAATTCTAAAACACATAAAATAAAAATTGTGAGAGCATAACACATAAAACACATATACACAGAAATTTTCCCCTGGATCCCAAAACTGGGACTACCAGCTTGATTTTTCATTATGTTCCTTTCAATGTTAAAATTCATATTTATACAGGCTGAAGCATCCAATACCATGGACTGAAAAACCATCGCGTCCAAAACCATGGATCGAAAACCATCATGTTCAAAACCATGTGTGAAAAATCATGCACAAACCCCCTGTGACCCGCCCCCCCACTACTCAATCGGCGCAACGAAGGGGGGGCTCCATCCCCCTTTTAACCCCATGGTTAACTATATGGGCTAGTTGTGGAAATAATATAACACGAACCAAAAGGTGAAACCCACCATCCTGAACACTCTTGTACCATCAATCCCAGTTATGCGTTAGTCACAACCGACGGTTTCAAAGATTGTCTCTGTCAGTTCCGCTGTCCCATTAGTCAGTGGCCAGATTGTGCCATCACCTGGGGGGAAAAATATGAATGTCTCTATGGTTTTAGGTGCCACTAATGTGAGTGTCTCACAAGATCACATGATTGGTATAAACCATCCCTCTTCTGGTATTATTTAAAACCCTGCTGACCCTACTAGGTCAAGCAATGTCCAGTAACAACAGGTTCAGAATCCTGGTGGTCCATCTGAATCAAACAATGTTTAGTATTAGCAGCCTTATGGGGTTCAGCTCCAATACCAAAATCCTTACATTCCATACAGTTCTCAAGGATTGGTTAATCAACCTTACATCATCCTGTCTGGGCAGTACCTCTAGCCTAGCTACGGCCAGATTCAGTTCGGTAATTTCTCGGTCACTGTTCAAGTACCCTTGCAACAACAAGGATAGCTTTTGCAACAACTAGGGAAGCTTTTGTTACTGCAAGGGAAACCTTTGTTACAGCAAGGGCTTTCAGCACAACAACAAGGGTAGATTATCCTGCAGCAAGGTCACCTGCGATAACTGTAAGGTCAGTCCTTCCAACAATTATAGCAGGCCGTGCAACAGTAGATGCAATATGCTTTGCATACCTCTCAACCCATACCCTCACAGGACCAACCTCTACAAACCCAGGGACAAATTTTGCAACCATAAGGCCAACAAAACCAACCTGGGCAACAACAACCCTTATATGCCTATCAACAAGGGCAACCCTTGCAGGGACAAGTTCAAGGTCAAGTCCTGCCGCAACAGGTGTAGAATCCTCTTGTCCAAAGCCAGCAGGTTCAGAATCCTACCAGCCAAGCGCACCAGGTACAAAATCCCTATGTCTAAGGGCAACAAGTGTATCAACCTTATGCCCAAGGACTGCGGGTCCAGAACCCTCTTGTTCCAGGACAACAGGCCCAACAACCCTATGTTCTAGGACAGCAGGTCCCATACCCATATGTCCAAGGTCAACAGGCTCAACAACCTCTTAACCCATATGTTTCCTACCAGCAACCTATGCATGGAGAGTTTCAAGGTATTCAAGGTCCGTATCCTCCATTTGGTTAAGGTAATCTGCAATGGGGCAGCCTCAGATGCCATATGACCAAAATCCCCCACTGTGGGGTCAAAATACTTACCAGCAAGGATGGGCTCCTCCTTTTGGGCCCGCTTACTGACCTCCCATTCCTTTTAACACTCAATTACCTTTCTTGGCTACACTTGAGTTGCCAGATGTATCACATATCACGAATGATCCGATTCTTCATTCACCGTACTTGCCTCCGGTGTCGTCCAAGATACCAAGTGATTGCCCAAAGTTTAATGGGAAAGCTAAAGAAGATCCTCAGGCCCTTGTGACAACATATCACCTTTGGTGCTCATCAAACTCATACGTGGAAGATTCCATTCGTCTTCGTCTTTTCCAATAGACCCTTATGAGTGCCGCAACAAAATGGTACATTGAGCTACCTCAAAGTAATTTTCATGACTTCAATTCATTAGCCATGGCATTTCTCATGCATTTTCAGCTACTGGTTTGTTATGAAATGGGCACCTATCTAATCATATCGCTTAAGCAAGACACTACAACGCACATCTCTGATCATATCCATGAATGGCGATGTAGACATCGACTGATCAAGTTTGAGATAACTGATCAGTTACTTACCGAATGGTTTACCAAATCATTCGTAGCTCCAATTGCTCGTGATATAGCCATGGGTGGATGTGTCACTAAAGAGCAAGCCATCACTTGTGCCCAGTATTTGGACCTAGTCTACTCCCACTCTGGCACCTTATACAAATTATTACCCAATGCTTCGCAACCATCATCCAATCTTGCGACATCGAATTCACCCACTGTCCCTCTCCTTGATGGAGTTATTGGTTCAATATCCCAGGCCCTTATCAAAACTTCTTCCAAACAAAAGTTGGTCTCAAATACTGCTCCCAACAGTTCATCCCAAAACCCTCCAAGCCCTGGTAAAATCTCAGAGGTCCACGCTATCCAGTCTACCGCAACAGAAAAATCCTCGAAAGGAAAAAAGAAAGGCAAAGGCAAGGCTAAAGCTGATGCACCGAAACAGGGTCCTCCCAAATTATCTATCAGCAAATCATCGCAATAGATAACTAAGTATCCTTGCCTCATTTGTGAGGAGGATCACTATACTAAGAATTGTCCATGACCATCCGAAGTTAGTCGATTGCTCAAGGGGACCCCTGCTGTCCTCAAAGAGCCTTTTCCGTCTCAGTAGACTCAAATGGTAGACCAACCTCAATCTACTTCCTCTATATCTCAAATGTTCATGATGAGCACGCCCATTAATGTGGCTACCCGATTGAAGGATTATCAAACTCCAGCTCCCACATCAGGGAAAGAAAAAGAAGTTCCACCTTCTTCTTCTACCGTGAGTTCTGGTCCTCTACAAATAGAGCACCCTAACCCTGATTCCGCTCCATGGCCACCCTCTCGAGGTGTGCTAAAGAAATCCTCGCGCAGTCCCAATGCCTGAGCTGCTCAACATTACAATATTGTTGAAGATTTGGCTCAAGCACCATCAACCATGTCGACTCTCGAGGTACTCCAAAGCTGCCCATCACAACAGAAATCTTTGTTGTTAGCCATCGGGGGCATTGATCCCATCGATTCTAATTTGATTTGTTTCAATCTAGAGAACCATGTTCTGAGACTTCCTCATCATATTGCCTTTCTTATTCAGGTAATCATTAATGAAAATACCATCCACCGCACTGTCATCGATGGAGGTGCTTCTACCTGCATCATGTCAACTGCGTGCTAGAAGGCTATTGGTTCCCTAGCACTGAACCAGTCTCCAAACACATTGGAAGCTTTCAATGGGAACTATTCGCGACCCTTCAGTGTTTTACCCAACCTTTCCATCACCCTGGAAGACAAGACAGTGCAAGTCAAAGTAGAGATTTTTGACGCCAATCTCAATTATAATCTTCTACTCGGCTGGAGTTGGACTCATGCCATGCATGTTGTGGCCTTCTCTTTGTTTCGTGTAATCCATTTTCCCCATCAAGGGAGGATTCTCACCGTTGATCAATTGTCTTTCTTTACCTCTTCCTCATCCGATGGCAACATTTTGTATGTCAAGCACTCTGGTGCTCCCTTTGAGAGTGTGGGGGCAGGTCTCTTCAAAGATTCTCCCTTAATGGGGATTTTTCCACTCCCACGTCCTCATGTTGCCTCCGTCAACATGATCTCAATCAAATATGATCCCTCGGTCATACCTGTTCCAGATCTGGTTGATGCTTGGGGCGACGTCATGCTGCTTAGTCCCGCCGAAGTCAATTATGTGGAAATTGTTTTGGCTGCAAACTTTGCATACTTTGCTTCTCATATCTCGAAGACCTCTCTCGATATGTATTCTCAATGCCCCTGGCTTGGCACTGTGGAATCATCCGATCCCTTAGCTGAGACCTTCCTCACCAATGAAGGTAGCATGGAAATCATGTCTCTCAAGGAACCACCATGGATTGATACCCACCATCAATCCTCATTCCTACCTCGCCCGACAGTCATGTCTACTTCTTTCAAAGAGTCCTCTTCTCCATTTCCACCACCAAATATTACTCATGAAGTATGGTCGGAAGGAAATCTGGGTAATATTACCCAAACAATGTCGATTGACTTTTCTATCAAACCTAGTGTCATTGAACACGTTCATATCGGGGTATCTTGTTCTCCAGATGAGATCAAGACATATACTCATCTTTTTTAGGAATTCCGTGATGTGTTTGCATGGTCTTATGAAGAAATGCCTAGAATTGATCCCAGCATCGTGGTGCATGAAATATCAACTTATCCAGATGCAAAACTCGTTCGCCAACAGCTTCGTCTGGTGCACCCTAGAAAGGTCACTACTATTAAGGGCAAAGTCGAAAAGCTTCTAGAAGCTGGATTCATTTATCCCATTCCCCTTACAAACTGGGTGTCCAATATTGTCCCAGTGAATAAAAAACAAGGCATAATACGCATTTAGGTGGATTATCGAGATCTTAATTGTGCCTATCCTAAAGACAACTATCCTACTCCCTTCATTGATCAAATCATTGATCAATGTGCCAGGAGCGAGATCTTTTCCTTTATGGATGGTTTTTCTGGTTACAACCAGATCAATATCGCACCAATTGACCAAGAGAAGGCAACCTTTATCTTCCCATGGGGTACGTTTGCATACAAGAAGCTCCCTTTCGGCCTAAAAAATGTTGGGGCCACATTTCAGCTGCTAATGTCCTATGTGTTTCATGATATTTGCAACATCCTCCAACCTTACTTGGATGACCTTCTTGCTCATTCTCGTAAGTGACAAGATCACCGAAACCACCTTTGGTAGATTTTTCTATGATGCAGGCACTACAACATCCGGTTAAATCCACACAAATGTGTTTTCTGCGTAGAATCAGGACGACTCCTCAGCTTCATCATTTCCAAGGACGAGATTCGCATGGATCCACTAAAAGTCGAGGCCATTGTAAACGTGCCCCCTCTATCTTCACTGCACCAACTCTAAAGCCTCCAAGGAAAGGCTAATTCTCTTTGTCATTTTATACCCAACTACACCGGGCTCGCTACAGGATTTACCCGGTTTCTCAAACAAGAACATCCTTTGCATGGGACGAGTAGCCCAAAAATATTTCGACGATCTTAAGGCTGCCCTCATAAATGCTCCTCTGTTGCATCTGTCAGATTATTATTGAGATTACTTCCTTTAACTAGCTGCAACCCCTAGCACCATAGCTATGGTGTTGGTTCAAGACGATGACGAAGGTGTTGAACATGTCATCTACTACCTGAGTCAGAATCTCCTCGCACTGAAATGTGTTATGCACATGTCGAGAAGTTGGCTTTGGCTGCCGTCTAGGCTGTTCAACGTTTTCGGCACTATATTCTCTTACGAATGACTACAGTGATTTCTGAATGCAACCCTATGATGTACATCCTGACTCGTCAGTTGCTAGGGGGCAAGTATGCTAAATGGATCGTTATCCTGCAAGAATTTGATTTGGTCTTCACTACGGCCAAATCTAAGAAGTCACTTATTTTCGCATAATTGATATGTTCCCTTCCCTCCAAAGTTCTCCTTGTTGGTACAGATGAACAACTCCCAGATGAGACCCTTTTCCTGATTAGCACCATTGATCCATGGTATGGTGATATCATCATGTATCTCCAAACCTCCACGTTTCAGTCCACATTGACCAAAGATGATCGTCGAAGGATTCAACATCATTCTTCATGATGCCTCATGATTGAGGAAGCTGAAAGAGTTCTCAATGATTGCCACTCCAGGGCATGTGGTGGTCATATGTCTGGTTATGCTACAACTCAGAAAATCCTCCGCGTTGCTGGCCGTCCATCTTCAAAGACTACATTCTTTTTGTCCGAAAGTGTCACAAATTCCAAATTTACCAGCGCAAGATGCACGCCCCACCCGCTCACCTACACCCAGTCATTACCGCTGGTCCCTTTGCCAAATGGGGCATCGATTATATGACATGTAACCCTCGTTTGTTCGGGGGGCATGGCTACATTATCATTGTTGTGGATTACTTCACCAAATGGGCCGAAGCGATGCCTACATATTCGGCAGATGGTAAGACGACAGCTCAATTCCTTTTTAACCATGTTATTTCCAGGTTCGGTGTACCCTAAGCCATTTTCACAGATCATGGCTCCCATTTCAGAGATTACATGATGACAGAACTAACATTTGCATTGGGCTTGCACCGCGATGGTTCGACCCCATATTACCCTTAGGCCAACGGCCAAGTTGAAGCCGTGAACAAAGTTTTGGTCACCATGCTTCAGCGTACTATTGGGATGCACAAGTCAAATTAGCATCTCATGCTTTTTTTAGCTTCATGGGCCTACCGAAATTCAACCAAAGATGCCACTGGTTTCACACCATTCAAACTGGTCTATGGTATGGAAGCAACATTGCTGATCGAATGTGATATTCCTTCACTTAAGTTAGCTGTTGAACTCCTCCCTGAAACATCACCTTAAGAAGAATGCCTCTTATATTTGGAATGACTGGATGAGACTCGTTGTCTCTCTGCCTTGGTCATTGAAGCACAAAAGAAATGGGTCAAATCCCATTTTGACCAGTCGGTCTCCCCTCGCACTTTCTCTGAGGGTGATTTGGTCCTGCTATATGACCAAGCTAATGATAAGCTGGGGGCAGGCAAGTTCGAATGACCCTATATTGTAAAATGTGTTTTTTAGAAAGGAGCCTATGAACTTATTGATTGTGAAGGAAATCCTCTTGATAAGCCCTGAAACAAGCTTTACCTCAAAAAGTACTATGCTTAGGTCATCTTGCATGGTTACTTATGTACTGTTAAGCCCCTATACTACTAGTGTAACCCCTTATTATTATTAGTACAACCCCCTTATTATATTGATGTACCCATGTAGTGCCCATATTGTTGCTATTGTGCCCCATAGAAGCCCACTATTGTTATTATTGTGCCCTTACATTATTATTGTTATGTAGGCTCTGATTATATAATGACCCCTTAGACTCCTATATATAGAAAGGAGGTCTTTTCATTCAATCATCCAAGAATTGTTCATTTATGTAATGTAAAGGAGGTTTCCCCCTCGAAGAGGCTGAATTCTAAGGCGTTGATCTATCTTTTCTATCTTTTCTTGAGATAGTTTCAGAACATGTACATTAGTGTGTGATTCATTTCTATACAGTGTGGTTTTGTGTGGAAGTTTTCAAACAACTTTCTTGTTTACTATGCTTTTCGTGCTTTGCAGATGTCTGCAGCTCGTCATGTCGGTGTTGCCGATGGTGCTTACCAGAGTACCTGGAACCTATCATCCACGGCATGGGCTATCTACAACCCTAATGGTGAGTTTATTGACCTTCAATGTATTTGCCTAGGTCATACGACCAACAACATTGCTGAATACAGTGTGGTCATCGAACTGTTATCAGAAGCCATTGCTCTGAGCATCAGAGAATTGGTTGTCAACCTAGATTCACAACATGTCATCCTTCAACTCAACGGGCAATATTCTATCAAGAACCCTCAAATATTACGAATGTATCTCCGTATCCGTCTGTTGGAAAGACATTTTGATTATATTACATATCAATATATTCCTAGACGCATGAATACATTAATAGACGCATTAGCTAATTATGTGTTGGATAGACATTTGCAAAACATATAAAAGATAAGACAACCATTTGTACCATAATAGACACAAAAATATAACATATATACATATGTGAGAAATGCTTGATACATCAAAACCCCAAAAAATAATATGTATGTCTACAATAACATTAGCGGCTCGTAGGCCTCGTACATCCGTGGAACGCACGCCTCATACATCCGTGCCACGCAGGCCTAAAAAAATATGTAAGTACTGGACCTAGGAACTACTCAGCATGGTGGTCATGATAGCATAAGACAGTGTGTACTACATGACTCAACAATCGACGGATCAGATTTGAGACTCCCACTGTGTGCCTCTAGTACCGTTGAGGCATGTCTCCTATCCTAGCATATTCAAGAATACCATGAGTCAACCCCTCGAGGTTCATCACAATATCCTCCTCGTTATCGATCCCTTCCTAATAAGAGGTGAAAACATCAATAGGATGGGGATAACACCTGGATATCGGGGACATCCCGGCTAGCCACTATGGTCCAACATCTGCATACACAAGAAAAATGTTATAATCATGCATATACTAAAAACAATTAAAAAACATCAAAATCAAAATTTGGATTGGTTTTTTACCTTCGTCATCGAATTCCTCCCTAGCTGACAAGGGCATATCTGGGTCTCCACGGAAATCAGTGCCGCTATACGGCTAGTCCTCCACAATGATTTTCTGTCATCATAGCCATCAAAAGCATGCTGGTCAGTAGGACATCTGCTGACCCCCAGTGATCCTGGGCATCAAATGACTCTAGCGGGCCATCTGCGGATTGTGTGGCACAGGAGGATCAACCTCAGTCAATTGATACTAGAACACTAACACTCATTCCAGGAAAAAGGTCACAATTATTGATCCGAAGCCAAATTGCTTCAGATTTCCCACCTTTGCCTTGGACAGCTCGCGCTTGATATTCATCTTCATGGCCTCTGCCCAGTTGAAGATTGTAGGAGCTATGCAGTCTATAACATAAAGGAAATTCAACTTATTAGTCTCATGTTCCGCCTAGGACCCCTCTACTCTGCTGATGGTCAATAGAAGCACCCTCAGTGTCAAATCCTGCACACATGAAATCTCGATCTTCTTGATTTTGGATTTCAAAGCCTCAAGACAATGCATGGCAAGTAGGGAAGATATGATTGTACTGACCAGATGTGACCCATACAAATTCACTGGCTCACCTCTGCAAGACAACCTAGTGATGAAGTAAATGTCTGAAGTTTTTAGCTCCAACTCCTGGTCCCCAATGAAAAATATCTCACGATTGATGTCCCAAAGGCTTATCAAATACCGAACCAATTCGGGCTGGGCCCACATCTCTGGTGTAAGGAAAAATATGAGGAGCTCGCAAGCCCTCAAAAGCTTCAAGCAATTTGGATCATTCATTGCCTGGGTGTCCACATCTTCGTGTTCTCTTTCCTTCCAATCTACCATTTTTGGTGATTTCTGTCCCGCAAAAGCCATTTATTTCAGTCAATCATCAATTTTGGTACGTAAAGATCAAATTTTAACGGTAAGTTATTGAGAAAACTTACTTTTTCCCTATCCATGGCACTAACACGCTTGTTTTAGAAATAGTCACAGTAGTCGGTGTAGATGGCCGTGCAAATAACCCTCGGCTAGTGCGATCTCGTGCCTGTAAATTGAGTTGATTGAGGGCGAAAACATTTCTCAAAAACTTCCATAAAAATCCAAAAAAATGGTTAAAAGCATAAATAAATAGCATGAAAATGGAGCTCAGGGCTTCGTTTGTTACCTAGAATTGACGGCTCGTCGTTTGGCCTCCCGGACCTCCCGCAATCCACGCCGGAAAAACTAGGGCAAAAGTGGGTAAAAGTCTTCACTGCAAAGGAAAAATGGTAAATGGTAAAAATATATTTACTTTTCCCCTATTTACTCATATTTTTTTCATGAAAATATCAGGTTTTGTAAATATTTTTGACCTATTTTGCCTCAAGGACTCGATAATACACTTTGCCTTGCTTGTGCAGTGACAGGTGATGGATGTTCAATGATGGTGATGAGTCATATTTCAGCTCTTTTCTCGGCTCATTAAACCCATATGAAAAGATCACCGAGTATTTTTACTTTTTTGACTCATTAAAGAGAATAAAAATGGGGGGTCTGCTTTCATCTCTTTTCCAACCCTTTAAAAATGAAAAGATGGCCAAGCCCTTGTCATTTCGAACTTGTTAACGGATTCGAACTGTTGTGCGCCCAGTATAAGTTTACCCCTTTTTCAGGCTGGGAGGCACTATTTACAAAAAAGGTACTGCTTGAATGAAATGGTCAAGTGATTCTCTCAAGTATTGTTTTCTACCTTTTCAGGCTCGAGAGACACAAATGTACAAAAAGGGACCATGTAGAGTTTTCTTTTATGTGTATTTTTCAAACTCTCTAAACATGAAAAAGATACCGAGTTACACCTTTTTCGGACTTGTTAAACTATTAAACGACATCAGATTCGTCATCATGATGAACACGAGCTTCTCCTTCCTAGGGCTCGTTAAAATTACTAGGTCGAATTCGTCCGAAGTATGAACTTACAGTGCAAGCACATGTTATCCCCTTCAAGCTCGTGATAAAAAGTAATTAGGGTACTCGCCAGAAATGGTGGGGGAAAAATTTGGAAATCTATCAAGTCGTGTTAGCAACTCACTCTTGAACATGACACTCTTTTTGTGTTAGGTTGGGACATCCTCCTTTACATCATTGACCTTCCTGGGTTTGGGCTATTCATTTTTGCCTTCCATTTGATCTCTGCTATGTTGCCATGACCACCGATCCTATGGATCCAAAAGTTTCTAAACTTTCAGTTGTGTCGCTGATATGTTCAAGAGTTAACCCTTCTGTAGTTGCACTTACCTCTATTTCTCTATATCATTCAAAATCATTTTGCATCCTCTCGTCTTGCATCAATGATGTGGGATTCATTATGGCCCTCCTTTGACATGGTCACTTTCCGTTGACATCAACTCATTATCCGAGAAGTTGACTGAGAGACTACCTTCCAGTACCTTAGAGCTTGCATACCTTAATGGCAAGTTCTTCACACTCGATGACAAGTTCACATCTTTGGCTTTCGATCGAGTGATTTCATGGATGTTCAACTTCAGTTCCTGTATCCACATTCCGTGAATTGTGCTGATAGTACCTTGAGGGCCATTGTCATTATTGATGGTTTCTCTCACGCTTGTTAACAATTTAAATCATGGACTGGTAATCAAGCGACTTTCGAGCATGTTTGACGTCAACATATCTATTCGCATGTTAGAATTTGTACTTTGATCGGGTCGTGTTGGAGCGCAAGACCCTAGACTCAGATCACAAAAGTCCAGGTTACGAAGTGGTGTGATATGGTTATGATGATATGCATGTCTCTATTAGATGGTTGGCTGCAACTAGACCATGAGTTATCATTTGTGATCCTTCTCATTATTGGATGGCTGTGACCACACCTTGGTTTCATTATGATCCTCTTTGATGGATGGCTGTGCCCATACCTGTATCCATTTACATGATCATTCTTTGGATGGCTGCGTCCATGCCATGATTCATGTATCATTTGACAGAGATATCAGTTTATGTATATGTATCTATCCTTCCTTACATGTTTTCCAATGGCAGACCGGTTCCTCGCACTAATTTATAAATCATTTCATCCCTCGCTCTGACTCGGACTTCACACTTTAGGGGGAATCTGTTACACATCATTTTGTCACTGTCCCTATACTCCCTGTTCCTTGATCCTGGAGGACCTCTATAGTGAACCCTGCATACTTTTCCCTCATGAAGAAACTCCCATTATGTCCCTCTTCATGAGCAGATCATTTCCCTTTTGCACCATTTCCCCTGAAACTTCTATTTTGCCCAATTTACAAGACCGGCGCTAATGGCCTTTGCATGCCCCGCGCTGATATGCAAAGATTAGCACTATTCCTCATGCCGATTAGTGCGACTGAGTTGTGTTCCAGTCATGCCGATCCTGTTATGGAAAGTTTTTTAAATTAAAGATAAAGCTTCCATCTCTAGAAGCTTCGTAACGGAAGTCTGGTAAATGGTTTGGCCGGATGGGGTCAAGGATGATAGTTTGGGCTCCTTTCCCTTATAATTGTGGAACTACCTCAAGGGATAATTCCTTCTCCCATGAGAAGAGGATCCGTCTCCCATCCATTTTTCCTATATAAACCTCCCTTCTTCCCAAGCACAAGCTAGTTAGAGTGTTGGCTGAGTGTGAGTATACTATTTTGGTTAGACAAGCAAGCTATTACTAGTTGTAGCCATCTAGTTGTGTGAGGGAGAAGTGTGTTTGGTTTGGAGTGAAGCCTAAATGGAAGAGTCTTTAAACTATTGTTGTTTGAAGCCATCATGAAGTGTTAGCAGATGTGTGTGGGAATCTGGTCTTGTCAGAGGAAGACTGCGACATCAAGACGAATGGTTGTAATCTCTCTTTGATATTAATATATGCAACTATCGATTGATTTCCTACATGTTTTGTAATATTACATATTCATTTCTTGATGCTTCTTGACTCATTAAGTAGGTTGAATTGCAATTTGTCTATTATTATGCTTGTGTGCTGTTGTTGTTTACTTGTTTTAGGAGCTTGAAGAAGGAAGCGAGAGATTGCTGCAGCGAGCAAGAGAGGACATCATCAAGCAGGATTAGCAACCAAGAGGTAGGCCCTCTTGATTGATTCTAGCCTGTGGAAATCTTCCATAGAATGTATCTGTTGTGGCTAGACCCATTATCGGGCTAGAGGAATTCGTTCGTGTCTACACTTATAATTTTACTTCACCACAATATGTGCATATCTTCCATATATTATCGAATGGATATGCATGTAAATGAAAATTGTGCATATATGGAAATTGAGCATATACGGAGGCTATGCACATACAATGGCTAAATTTATGCATAAATTATGTATATGTACATCTTCCATATACGCGCAACTTATTTATATGTGAAAATATTTCATATATGCGCAACTTCCATATATGTGCATATACGGAAAATATATGTTCATATATAGAAGATGTGCATATATAGAAGTTGTGAAACTTTCATAAATGCACATCTTTTGTATATATTCATATCTTCTGTATATGCACATATCTTCCTTATATACACTTCTTCCATATATACACATATATTTTGTATATGTGCATATTTGGAAGTTTCACATATACAAAGTTGTGCATACACATTAGATACACATATATGATAGATGTGCATATATGGAAGTTACACATATATAGAAGATATGTTCATATATATAAATTGCACATATATGAAAGATATGTGCATATATGAAAGTTTCACATATAAAAAAGATATGCGCATATATAAATTTTGTGTATATCTAGAGTCTGTCGTAGATAGATATTATGGATTTTGCGCACAATTTTTGTATATGCACAACTTCTGTATTTGTGCATATACAGAATTTGTGCATATAAGAAATATATGTGCATATACAGAAGTTGAAGCATATACATAAGATATATATATATAATTTATATATATATATATATAATATAAAAAGTTTGCGCATATAGCAAACAATATTTACAGGTCTATACATTATTAATACATCACAAGGAGAAGGACTTTGACAACTGGTTTAAGTGTCAACTGTGCGCACAATTTTTCCAGCCAACACTTTCCGTTGATTGGTAGTGGATTAACATTCATCATCCTTAGCTTATGCAAGATGATAATCCATGTGCATGATGAATGTAAATTATCACCATCATCTATACTGGATCAAAGTCCATCCAACCAAGTCAGCTCCCTGTTAATTGTCAACACAAGTTAAGGTGACAACAATTTAAACGATACAGTGCACGTAACACGAGGGCTACACAATTTGAATTTGAAATGGAAAATGAGAGGGAGAATTTTTTACATTAATTTATTCATTTGAAATTTTGAATTTAGTTTAACATTAGTTCTACCTAGTGCTCTAAATATTTAAAATAACAACAAGAAATGTTAAAAATAGAATCCATAAATTCCAATTTAATTTGTCCTTGAATTAACATGTGAATTAAATTTGTAATCATTTTCTCATAGCAACTTGTAATAGTTAACTAAGTTAAGGTGACTTAGTTAACTTAGGAATTTTGAGTTGGAAGTATTTCTGAAGTCATGTATATGTTCTCCCTAAGTTTTAGGGGTCCATAATGAGTTTAAATTGAGTTGGAAATTAGATCACTTAGTTTACTGAGTTAAGTTATGTTAAATTAGTTCCAAATTGTTTGAGGAACTAATAGAGAGTTACCAATCAGTTGGTGCACTAGTGCATCCACAAGTGTCACTCTAGTTAACTGAAGATTCCCTCATCGAAAACTCATGCATGTCGATTCTAAGAAAGACCCAGTTGAGACTAGAGTGCAGGGACCGTGTACTATCAGTTGTATTATTTACTAGAGTGTAAATATCATGCATGCATCCGAGATTGATCCTATGTTTGGATTGGGCAGTTTTGGAAACACAAATTCCCTTTAAATACGGGTTATTCATCCTAGGAATTATGCAAGAGATTAGGGGCTTAGAGAGCTGCAAAATTGGCTAAGCGTTGGCTAAGAGCTGGCTTGTGAGCTGAGAGAGTTGAGCATACTTGTGAAAATTTATTCTAGTGAGAAAAATTTTTGTATCTTCACTCATATTTATGATATATCCAATATAGATATCCGGGTTTTGAGTAGTGGATTTCCCCAGATACATCTTGTGTTATGTGCCATCGATTTATCTTCTTCTTGTTCGTATTGTTTTCAATCGATCTATTGACTACTGCTAGTTGTAAGTAGAAGTAGATTCTTCTCCTGTGATTTAGTACATCGCATGAGCTTGTGAATATACAGTAAAATTATACATGGTATCGGAGCTAGATTTGTTGAAATAATCTACATGGTATCAGAGTAGGATCTTTTTTTGGGCTGCAAGTTTGCAGAGAAGATCTGAATTTTTTGTGCAAAACTTTCAGAAACAAATATAAGATCTGGATTCCTTGCTAAAAAATACCCAAATTCAAAAAAACAAAATCAACCGAATCATATTTCGGATGAAGGAGATATCACTGATTTAAAATCAGCGTTTTTTCAAAAAAAAATCATGACGGCGGGACAAATGAAACAAATTAGTCTGCTAGCCATGAACTTATATGCACTTGAGGTATAAGATGAATGTAAAGCCTTGAGGAGAAATGAAGAGGTTAAAGACTTGGTGGTTGAAACGGAGAGTAAATTACCTCGCAACATGCATCCCCAGAAGAAGTAGTCTCAGACAATTGTGGAGAAACCACAATTGGAGAAGTCAAGAGGAGACTGAGTGGAGGCATCCACTCATGCAAATACCTCCAATAGGGGGAAATTTTGAGCCGAGTGGGCAAAGGGATCACATGCATCCATACCTCCAGGTGTGAGGTGGGGCGATGTAACTGATAGTCCCAAGAGGGCTAAAATTGGGCAAGGTCCATTGAGAGGTTTTATCTCATGGATCGTACCTTGCTACGGGAGCCCAAATTACATAGTAGTGGGAGGAATCAATGGTGATTGATGCAGTCAAAGATCAGAGAAAAAGAGGCTAGATAAGTCAGATACTGAAGACTGCAAAGAACAGTGGACAACAGTGCATAAAGGTAGAGTTAGCAGAAGCACGAAGTTTTCAGTCGATAGAGGCCATAACAGTTAGAGAATTTGATGACAGATGCATCATATTGATTCAGGTTGGATGTTTTTTTATGTTTCTGGAGTTTCTGTAGCAACAACACTAGAGAGAAGTGTAGCATGCAAGGCATTCCAAAGGTTCAAGATCAGGATCTAGTTGACTTCCTTTCTTGTTGAGAGGGAGTGTTGAAAATAGCAAGAAGAAATGTTAAAAATAGAATTCAAAAATTCCAATTTAATGTGTCCTCAAATTAAATTGTGAATTAAAATTGTAATTATTTTCTCATAGCAACTTGTAATAGTTAACTAAGTTAAGTTGGCTTAGTTAACTTAGGAATTTTTGAGTTAGAAGTCATTTTTAAGTTATGTATATGTTCTCCCTAAGTTTCAGGGGTCTGGTATGAGTTTAAATTGAGTTGGAAATTAGATCACTCAGTTTAATGAGTTAAGTTCAGTTAAATTAGTTCCAAACTATTTGAGGAACTAATAGGGAGTTAACACTTAGTTGGTGCACTAGTGCATTCACAAGTGTCACTCTAGTTAGCTGAAGATTCCATCATCAGAAACTCATGCATGTCGATTCTGAGAAAGACCCAGTTGAGACTAGAGTCCAGGGACAATGTACTATTAGTTGTATGATTTAGTGAGTTGTAAATATCATGCATGCAATTAGAGAAGGACCTAATTTTGGATTGCATAGTTATGGATGAGGAATTTCACTTTAAATACGGGTTAATTCTCTCACGAATTGTGCAAAGAATTAGAAGCTTGGAGGCTTGGAAATTTGGCTAAGTATTGGCCAAAGGAAGTCATTAGGTGGAGGATAGAAAATACTATTGCAGGTTAAGCTCAAGGTTGAGCAGAACATATTTTTTTTATCCAAATTATTTGACCAAGAGTGCAAGGAATCAAGGGCTTGGAGAGAAGCAGAAGAGGCTAGAGATTGGCTTGAGCTTGCTTGTGAGCATGGAGATTGATCAGACTAAGTGTTGTGATTGTTCTTGTGAGAACAAGAATTGTATTATCATCTTGGCTTTATGATTTAATGCAATATATATAGTGGGGGTTTTCAACTGAGGCTTTCCTCAGGTACTTATTGTGTTATGCGTCATTGGTTTATATTCTTCTTGTTCATATTGTTTTCATCAATCTATTGGCTTCCGCTGGTTGAAAGTAGAAGTAGATTCTTGTCATGTGCTTTAGTAAATTGCATGAGCTTGTGAATCTACAAGAAATTCTACATCATATTAGAGCTAGATTTGTAGAAATTTTCTACATGGTATTAGAGAAGGAATTTTGTTTTGGGCCGCGAGTTTGCAGAGAATATCTGAATTTTTTCATGCAAAAATTTCAAAAAAAATTAGCAATCTAGATTCTTTGTGGGAAAATGCTCAAATTATATATATATCGGCCAAATCAAAGTTCAGATGAGGGAGATATCGCTAATTTAAAATCAGCTATTTTTCCTGAAAAAATTTGTGATGGCGAGACAAATGAAATAGATTGGTGTGCTAGACAAGAACCTGTATGCACTTGAGGTACAAGATGCATGCAAATCCTTGAGGATCAAGGCAAAGTTTAGGGACTTGGTGGTTCAGAGGGAGACTAAATTACCTCTCAACATGCAACCCTAGAAGAAGCCTCAGAAGTAGCTTCAAGAAATTGTGGAGCAACCATAATTAGAGAAGATGAGAGTAGACCAAGTGGAGAGATCCACTCAAGCAAAGAAGAAGCAGTCTTAGAATAAGTCTCATACAATTGTGGAGCAACCACAATTGGAGAATATGAGAGGAGACCAAGTGGAGGCATCCACTCATGGAGAGACCTCTAGTAGGGGGGCATTTCAAGTCAAGTGGGTAGAGGGATCACATGTAGCCATACCACCAAGTGCGAGGTGGAGTGATGTGAATTGATAGTCCCAAGAGGGTTTAAATTGGGCGGGGTCCATTGAGAGGTTTTATCTCATGGATCATACCGTGCTATGGGAGCCCAAAGTACATAGTAGCCAAATGAATCAGTGGTGATTGATGCAGTCAGAGATTAGAGTGATAGAGGCTAGATAAGTTAGATACTAAAGATCAAAAATAAGGGTTGAAAACAGTGTAGAAAGGAAGAGTCAACATAAGCACATAGTTTTCAATCAACAAAGGCAATAATAGTTAGAGACTTTGATGACAGATGCATCATATTGATTCAGGTTGGATGATTTTTTGTTTATGGAGTTTTTGTAACAAAAACACTAGAGAGAAGTGTTGCATGCAAAACATTCCAAAGGTTCAGGATCGGGATCGAGTTGAATTCCTTTGTTGTTGAGAGGGAGTGTTGAAAATAGCAACAAGAAATGTTAAAAATAGAATCCGGAAATTCCAATATAATTTGTCCTTGAATTAAATTTTGAATTAAAATTGTAATTATTTTCTCATAGCAACTTGTAATAGTTAACTAAGTTAAGTTGACTTATTTAACTTAGGAATTTTGAGTTGGAAGTCTTTGTGAAGTCATGTATATGTTCTCCCTAGGTTTTAGGGGTCTAGTGTAATAGCCCTTGTGAAAATTCCATATAAAAATATATAAATACCACGGATGATGGGACATGTATTCTAAGATGAATGGTGGGCAAGACATCCTAGGGGGTGTTCATTTGGTTGTTTATGGCGAAGGAAACTGGAAAAGGAAATGGCTAAGGCGTTAAAGAGACAAAGAGATATTTTGGCACATTTATTTATGAAAATAATGGAAATTAGGAGAAAAGGAAGATAAAAGGTCACATGTTGCATGTGAGGAGGAAAATGAAGGAAAATAATGGAAATTAGGAGAAAAAGGAGGTGAAAGGTGATAGGTTGCATGTGGGGAGGAAAATGAAGGAAACTAATGGAAAATGAAGAAAATAGAGGCCTCATTAATAAAAACGCTTTTGAGGATCAGTGGGGCATTAATAAAAATGCTTTTGAGGATCAGTGGGCAAGACTTGGTCATTTTAGCTTTGGAGCTCTCTCATTATTCTCTCTCTCTCTCATACTCTTGGTCACTTAGAGTTTTATTGGAGCACTTTCGCATTGGAGCAAGAAAGGCAAAGAAGGCAAGAGGAAGCAAACATCAAGAAGGGAAAGGCAGGATCAAGCAGCTACAACAGGTTTCATTGCAGGTATCGACTTGCATGTGTATTTGCCTTGCTATATTTGGCATGCATGGGGTTGCATGTGTTTCTTTTCTACCATGTCATGGGTTTTGTCAGGTGTGATAGTATTTTTAGCCTAGCCTTTCCTTTCCCGAATAGCTTTGATGAGATGGGTTCTCTCATGTGTTTTGTGGGGGATGGCTGAATTGGATTCGAAGATGAGTGGGGTAGATCTTCGAATTGACAAACACATGGTGGTAGTGGTCCCTAAACCAGACTGAGGATGCATGAAGCCATTGGCCTAGTGACCCCTGAACCGAACTGTGGGTTTTGGTAAAGCCAGATTATGTGCCACGGTGGGCCTAGGAATCCTTGCCGGTGAATGGCGATATATACGGTAAAGCCAAGAGGTGGATTTTCTCTCCGTTGGGTGTAGTGATTTCGGGATGGAATGCATGGTAAAGCTTGGAGAGTATTTCTTGGTGTAGGGCCTAGTGATCCCTGGATCAGACTGCAGATGCACGGTAAAGCTTGAGAGACTAGGAGGCACTCAAATTCCTCACGGTGTAGGCGGAGGACTCCGGTGACATCCACATTGATTGGTGTTTTTTGATGTGTTCTCTGAGTCCCACATTCGTGCTTGGAATATGGCACGGGGGTGATCGGCTCAAGAGAGACTTGGCTCAGCCAATCTATGGTCGGGTGGAATGTGGTAGTCCCATCACCAGTTGGTTCATTGCATTTATTAATGAAAAATTCATTCCCTTTATTTTCATGTGAAAATGTACTGATATATATATGGATTTCGATGGCTGAAATGTTTATTGTATTTCTGTTCCTATTATGTTGTTTATATGCACATTTACCTCGAAGGGTGCTACAAGTGGTATAAGAGCATGGTTCAAACACTTGGATTGGATGGGCTCTATCATAGGTAAAATGAAGAACAAAGGTTAATTTTTAGATCTTTCTGTCATATCTATTATAACTTTTCTTCTGTGGAATATTAGAAGTCAAACATTTTTCCATACTAAAGGTAAATCCCTCTGATAATGTGGCAAAAATTTCAGATATTGGTTCAAAATACTTTAGGAATTATGATCTAAGGAAGATGACCTTCCTGAATGCACCTTTAAACAGGCCACATTGGCATGTCTGCAATAACTTTTCTTTTGTAGGCTTTCAGAAGCTGAAACATTGTCCACATTTAGGGGAAATAACAATGATTATGTTGTAGAAATTTTAGATATTGGTTCACAATATTTTAGGAGATATGAGAAGAGGGAGTCGAGCCTTCTGAATGATCCTAAAATCAGGTCTCAAACAGGTCACACTGACATTTTTGTTATAAATTTTATTCTGGGCACTCTCAGGAGCTGATTTTTTTTCCACAATGAGAGAAAATCCCATTATATTGTGATAAAAATTTAAGACATTTATTTGCTATATTTTAGGAGATATGACCAGTGTAAATCGAGCTTTTTGGATACTCCTAGAATTGTGCACCAAATAGGATTGTGTTGGTATTTTGTTATAACTTTTCATCTATGAAATCCCAGAAGTTGAAACTTGAACCATAGTGAAGGAAAATACAACTAATCATATGGTTCAGTTTCCATAACTTGTATTACTACAATTTAGGATATATGCATTTAATCATTCGCTATATTAGTTTGCATGCAAAATGTTTGATGAAATGCTTAAATGGTTCAATGATTAATTGCATACACACTGTTTGATAAAATGCACCAATGAGTATTTTGTTTATGGTTGGGGATAGTATTGATGTGTAATAGTATTTATGTAGCTGATCTATGCTTACTTGTATGAAAATACATTGCTATATTAGTTTGCATGTAAAGTGTTTAACGAAATGCTTACATGCAAATGTAATAGGATAGTAGTTGTTTGAAGAAAATGTAAAAGTATGGTAATTGTTTGAAGAAAATGTTATTATAGATGGGATAGTATTGTGGTATGATAATATGGATGTAACTGATCTATGCCTATTTGCATGCAAATAATTTGAAGAGTTGCATGTAGGGAATTTGAAAGGTTGCATGCAAGGAAGTTGAAAGGTTGCATGTAAGGAAATGGAAAAGTGGCATGTTTTTAGTTATTATGTTACAAGTGGAATAAGGGAAATGTTTTTCACTTAGTCTCATACAAATGTATGAGAAATAAAAATCAATTTCTTTTCAAGTATGGTTAAATTCAATGGAGATTTGGAGATCCCATTTCCATAATTGGACATTGGAGATTGGACCATTATAGTAATTTCCTCCTTCTGCCTTACTATGCACCATGGATAGTAAGGGGGTATGATTATAGGTTGTTAGTATTGGTGAATGCTGATTTCAAATTAATAGACACGATGTCTTGATTTTTATGCGATTGACTATATATGGATTATATGTTGCTTACATCTTGATTTCATGATACCTAGGTACATCCTTGTATGTTAAGTTACATTTTTGAATATTTTGATTACATGTATCAGTCTTGTAGGTTGATTACAAGAATTTATCGCTTATGTTAGACTACATACGTTTATGCGTAGGTGTAGTTGATTTGGCATTGTTTATGCATATTGTTGATTGCATGTGGCAATGTGTACAATGGAGTAATGGTTGTTGTCATGCATGAGGTCATGGTTTGTGTATTTTATATGGTCATGCATTGATGATTGGACTCTAGCTAGAATGATGTGTGTATGGTTTAGTACTCATTTGTTATATGTCTATATACAGTTGTTATACATGTATGATCTTGGTTATAGTATGCATGAATAGTAGGTCAAACATGCCTTGTTAAGTCATGGTATGCAAGTTAGGTCATCATAGTGCTTTTGGATGTTATGATGCTAATGTGTTGGCTGAGATAGAGCAGGAAGTGCAGATCATCATAATGAGGTTGCAGCATTGGACTTTGGGGTAAGAGCAGATCGTCATACAGGTAGTGTATGTTTGGCATGCATGTATGTAAGTTAAGAATTATTAAATGCATTAGGGTTATATACATTAGGTTTATAAACATGTATGTGATGTTATGGTTACATTCATGATAGATGTTAGATGATTAGTGTGGTTACATGCACATGTGTCAAATAGTCAAGAATGATAATAACCTGTAGTTGTATGCATTGCTATTGTTGTTTTATATTAGATAACCTGATGATTATGCTATATGTTGCTGATGAGTATGTTATAGGTTAAATTGTTTATTGTTATATGAAAGTTAGCTTGATGATTCAGTTTTATGTTGTTGATGAGCATGATATATAGCTTATTGTTGTTATATGTTATTAACTTGATGATTAGGGTTATTTCATTGAGATATTGATGTTATAATTTGGATTGGTCATATGAGTGATGGTTATGTTCATTGCCTTAAAGATATTGATGTTATATGTATTGTGTTAACCTGGTTTGACCTATGCAGATGGTTATGGTTGTGATACTCAGGTATGAGCTGACATACTTGTGAGATGGTGTCATACTAATCTAGATTGACTTTGCAAATGTGTATGTGTTTACGATGTGAACATGTTAGTTAGTTACTATTATGGATATCGTGATTTATGTTGACCTTTTGTAAAGTTATATCTCTCTAACTAGATTGATTATGTAGACAAGATAGCCTCCCCTGAGGTACACTAAGGTATGGGTTTTCTTACGTATCATACTTGGTGTTTCATAGTTGATTATCTTGTCTATTTGATGTTTGAGTGTTTGGTGCCTAGTTGATTTATTTAACATGGTATGTTTGCAAGTGGTTGAATGATTAATGAATTGATTAATATGAGTATGTGTTCAAATGATTTTGTTTTAAGATGATTGTACTAACATGTATGTGTTGAGACAGTTGATATGTACTTAAGTATAGTAGGTGATAGTTGTGGTATTATGACTAATGATTATGAGTTGACTATGGATTATGACATGATTGTTTGTAAAAGTTGATTTCAAACTGATAAATATGATTGTCTTGATATTTGGAACATGTGGTTGACATGTATGAGCATGATGCAGGGAGTTGCATGGCAAGACAAGTTGCCATGAAATCTTGAAGATGGATTAGGTTGAGCTTTCCTTCGGTACCATGGGGATTGAGTCATGGTGTCAGTCTTGTGATTTTGGTCTTTTGAGCTTGATTTGAAGTTTTGTTTATGTCTGGTGTAAGGCCTTGCCACTTTGTTGTAGTGTCATATCATTATGGGCTTTCGTGGTCTTCTTCTTGGTTTTTTCCTGTCTTGCCTTTTTTATGTTTTGAGTCTTGGGAATTGGTTGGGAAAGAGGAAAGTTGATGGAAATCGGGAGAGATTTTTGGTACCCAACCAATGATATAAGACCCAGATGAAGCTCTATGCATAAGTAAGCACAACGGAAGGTAAGACTATGATAGTCGGTTGGATTGGTTGGGTCCATTGTGGTAAATGTATGGTAGAAGTATAGTCATGAGAAGGTGACATTAAAAGGTAAAGTAAACGTATTTGAGGCATCATATGCCTTGGCTATGTTGGGAACTATTGTTCTCAATGTTGTGCATGTGTTGTATAAATAAGGAAGTTCTCTTAACCTAGACCTTATGTTAATTGGTAATTATGTTATAATCATGATTTTGTTATATTTATATATGTATTCAGAATATATATTTATGTATGTCGTTGTCTGATAGGATCATGATTGTTTTATGCTAACATTTATATATTGATTTATGTATCCATGTATCTATGTTACTATCTAACATGGTTGTCAGGGTTCATTCTTGTGGAGGAATGATTGCTTATGCAGGAGAAAAACATGAAGAGGTTCGTGGTCTTACGAGGAATCAATTGGGAAGAATAGTCAAGACAAATATATGCAGTATCATGTGGATATGATTTGATATTGTATACTTGTATTATGCCTATGTCTATGTTATAACAGGTTACGCTGAAGGATACATCAACAAAGTGAAAGCAGTGTGGTATGCGGCATGCTAGGATAAGCATGGATGAGATACCGGAAGCAAGGTTTCTTGGTAAGAACAATGTGGTTTTGGATGTGCAATATGATTGTTGTGCATACGTTGTATATGTTGCATCTATGATGTGTGCACTTGTGGCATTGCGTATATATAGCATGTGTACTTGTTATTTATGCAATGTTATGTATAGGATGGTACAAATAGGGTTGTGTGAATATTGCATATGGGGTGTTGTATGCATATTGTACTATCTTCATGATGTATATGCGACGTGTGTGCATATGGTGCTCTGTGCATGTTGGATATGCAGTGCTGTGTACGGATGATTCTATGTACATGTTGGATATGCAGTGCTATGTACACATGGTGTTGCATGCATGTTGTACATATGGTTCTATGTACATATGGTGTTGTGTGCATCATTGTACAAGTGGTGTTGTGAGAATGTGGTGCCATGTACATGTTGTACATAAGGTGCTATGAGCATGTGGTGCTGTGTACATGTCGTGCATGTGATACTATGTACATATGGTGTCTCGTACAAATAGTGTGTGTGGTACTATGTACATGTGGTATTGTGTACATGTTGTACAGTGGTGTAGTGTACATGTGGCGTTGTGTACACGTTGTCCAGGTGGCGCCGTGTACATGTGATGTTGTGCACATGTTGTGTAGGTGGTGGAGTGTACAGATGGTATTGTGTACATGTTGTACATATGGTACTGGTGAACATGTGGTATTGTGTGCATGTCATCCGTGCCGTGTTATAGGAATGTGGTATTATGTATGTGCATCATGTAGTCATGGCATTGCATCGTGTGTATTCATTGCGTTGTACTTTGTGTAGGTAGATGTATTGGGTGGTATTGCACATCAAGTATAGATGGATGCATTGTGTTTTACACTGGATGTAGGTGTATGCGTTGTATGTCAGGTGTAGGTGCATGTATTGCATGGTGTTGTGTGTCAGGTGTGGTTGTATGTGTGTGATGCACACTATGCGTATGTGCACCTGGTAGAGGAGAAAGCATTGGGTGTTTGCTGGGTGTGGCAACCAATCCAGTCTCTATACAAAATAGCAAAGGTAGAACTAAGGATTGAGGAAAGGATAAGTATCATCATTTTATTTCAGTTTTATTATGCATGTGATTTATGACTATGGTATATGACGATTATATGGGATTTATGATTTTGGTTTATGATGGTTACATGTAATTTATGATCTATGATGGTTGTGTTTGAGCTAACCTAATGTGATATGTTTATATATGTTGATTTGGTCAAATATGTTAGTTTGACTTGTTGTGACAAGAAGTGAACATGATTGCAAATGTACCTTATTGGCGAGCTACTAATGAGGTATGATGTGAATTTATTTCAATTTATTTGAATCTAATGGAAGTTATGTTCTTGGTATAGGAAGCATGAACATGCCCAGTTGGGTGGTTGAAATCAATTGCAGCAGCAGCAAAGGAATTGAAACATGCAGTAGTATGCTGGTAAAGCACTTCAGGAGCAAGGCCATTGTGGGACAGTGGTACCCAATAATGTCCATTGATTTCCATGAGAATGATATGACCGGTATGATGTGTTGAGGCAAGTATATGCCTTGGTTTTTGTATCTTCCGATGTGAGGAAGCCTTGCCAAGGGATGGAATAACCGGGATGGGGGTGCCAGTAGAACTTGGAAGGTGAGTGACTGCACGGAAGGGGTGACCGGATTCCCAAGGGACTGTGTAGCAGAGAAGGGAAGGTCATAGATGGATTTGTTTTAGTCATTAGCATTTCCAAATGGAATTAGATACACATTGGGAGTGTGCCTTGGAACAATGAATCGGTAACTTTTCGCTGACAGGAGAAGTGGTGCAGGATTATAGCACTGGACATTGGATGCAGATTTGAATTTGTAGTGGATTCTGGACTTCCTAGGAAGGTGGTGGATCCTAGTATTATTTTGAGGGTGGAGGTGTGAGCCTCTAGATTCCCTTATTATGGATTCATATTATTTTATTTGATGGTTGAGAAAATGTGCATATGTGAATATGTGTATATGTGGTTATTGTAAATACCGTAATGAGCTATGTTATAAATCTCCATTATGGGATATGTTTTCATGATGTTTTTATTTTGAGCAGATCTTTCATTTTAAATACTATAATGAGCTATGTTATAAAGCTCCATGGGCAATATGTTTTGTTTTCAATGGTATTTTGGTTATAGGTGTCATTGAACACCGAGGACAATGTTCCCCCAAGGTGGAGGGTTCTGTAACAGCGCTTGTGAAAATTCCATGTAAAAGTATATAAATACCACAGATGATGGGACACATATTCCAAGCTGAATGGTGGGCAAGACATCCTAGGGGGTGTTCATTTGGTTTTTTATGGCTAAGGAAATTGACAAAGGAAATGGCTAAGGCACTAAAGAGGTAAAGAGGTATTTTGGCACATTTGTTTATGAAAATAGTGTCCTCAGGCACATATTTTATTAAATAAAGGCAGAAGTGTCCTCAGACTCTCAGGAAATGGCTAAGGAACTAAAGAGGTAAAGAGGTATTTTGGCACATTTGTTTATGAAAATAGTGTCCTCAGGCACATATTTTATTAAATAAACGCAGAAGTGTCCTCAGAACCTTTGAATCTCAAGTTGACTATGGTCGTCGTCTCAAATGGCGCTATGGCTCACAACACACGCCTCTCACAACAAACCAGCTAACCTCACTCCGATACCACATATTGAAACAGAAGTGTCCTCAGACACATATTTTATTAATCAGAGAAAATAATTACATAATTGATTTGCAAGAGCTTACACCAGAACTCCACAAACACTCTTGCAATGAGATATTTATAAGCTCCATGTCCTAACTACCTCTAATTATGGATCACTTATTAAATAACAAGTGTCCATTTACATTAAATGCTATTCAATCCAACTAGCTAACTAATCTCCTATAATAGAGCCTAAGATACGACACATTTGGAGAGTCATATCTAGTTACAACAATATGCTAATTCTAAAAGTCTCCATTAAATAATTAAACATTCTAGAATAATAATTATTAATTTAATATCCTAAAATTAATAATTATTTTATTCTAATTTTATTCTAATTTTATAACCTATGATAAAATTGTATTTTTGGATCATCTAACATTCCCCCCTATGATCCAAAGATACATTACAACAGATACCAAATCTGGATGCTGAAGAAACTCAAATCTGAAAAGAACATGAATCAGCTGCATGCTTGATTCATCTCTGAAGGACGCTTGACAACTCCATCATGTGCCAAGCCGCAAAAGGATCCAACTGTCCTTTGCTTGAAAATAGCATTCGGTGTCCACTGACACAATTTGATGATGATTGCCCACTGGCTGAAGATGTCGAAAAAACAACTCAATGTTGCTTTTGCTATGATGAAAGCTGCTCACTGCTGCTTTGGCTGTCGATCGCCCACTGGTGAATTTGTTGATGCTCACTGCTGATGACAAATGCCCACTGGCTGATGAAGATGCCCACTGGCTGATGAAGAGGTCCACTGGCTGCTTCGCTGATGTTGTCGAGACTTTCAGTCTGACAACCACTTGTCAATTTCATTGACATTTTCCCCCCTTTGTCAGCTGAAAGGAGAGACAATCTTTTCCAAAATATATTTGAACTCCCCCCCTTCAGGTGTAGGAGAGTTTCACTGTCATACTCCCTCATTCAATTGCATGAGAGTACCATCATCGATTCACTGCTGGCTGTACTATGTGTGAATGTAGTCGGTTGTAGAACTGAGACAACCGTTTGACTGTGGATGACCATTCCCAAGGATCAATCCATGCATAATGTATCTTCAATGTGCCTGATTTTTGTTGGTTGCGACATTTTGCTGAGGAATGATTGTACTTGCCACAATGGCAACAAGGATGGAGATCAAAACACTGATCTTCCATATGACCGGTTCTTTGACAATGAGAACACTTTGGTTGGACATCAACCTCACGTTGCGTGCAATTCTGTTTGTCTACAACTTTCTCAGAACCTGCTGAGGTGAGTGGTTCAAGAAATCCTGCACTCACAAACTTAATTGGCTTGGAATAATCTGGGATTTGTAAGTGGGTGTCATGAGGGACATATCCTAAGCCTCGTCTATTTTTGTTATTTTGAATTTCTTCCCAGGGCTTGATGATGGGTTTGGAAGAAATTTGAAGTTGATCACGAACAACTTCGACACTTGAATTTGTTGGGATGAATGACTTATCATCTGGATGGTTCAAAGACTTGAAAGTATCACTCTTTTCTTGCAATTCATTCCTTTGAAAGTGGGACTCAAGCTGAAGAAACTCAATGGTTTCATGCGTTTGCTGTAGATGCCGTGAAATATCAGCAAGAGTTTCTTTGCTGACGTGCACCATGTCTTCATCACTGGATATGATCAAACTGTGAAGAATGTTTAACAACTGGATATGCTGCGCCATCTGAACTTGCTCACTTGAAATTAGGCTCTCTTGTTGTAGATGTCGTGCACTTGTTTTTGTTTCACTTTACTTAAATGATAGGCTCGCTTGCTATGGGACTTGACTGGCACGCTTGCTTGATGACGATTGTGAACTTGTTTCTTATTTGCTTTAGAATTAAAATTCGTACATTCAATAGAGTCTGCTTAAATAAAGGGTGTCGAACACTGTCGAAAATGCACCCAAAAAAGCTTACAATGATTGTAATGACTCACATAAAACAAGGAATTCACTTGTCTTAATTTGACTAAGTTGAAGAGAATGGACGTGCATGAATTCTGATCAAATCAAAACGTGGGTGTCGGTTTCAACCGAGAATGCACCCGTACAATGCAATGTAATTGGAATTTGATTCACAAGTTCTTAAATTTGTTTGCAAGAATGTTGATGTAGACTTTGCTTTGAAATACTGAAGTTTAAAAATTCATTAACTTGATTGAATTTGCTTGTTGAAGTAGAACGCCGTTGTTGAAAACTTTGATTATTTGTTGTATGTGTGATCTTGATTATCTTTCCTTGAAGCTATTTCATTACATGTGTTGTGCTTACTTGCATTAAACTTTATGTGAGTGGTAAATGCGATCATTTATGTGTCAAAACTAGACACAAATCAGAAAGCAAAAACATGAATCCATACAACACATGCGCCATCAAGCACACATAGTGTACCGTAGATCCCCTTATTCAATTTCGGGCGGATCTAGGACACATCAACACTAAAAAATGATATCTTTATTAATCACTGATTATATCTGAAGCAATGATAATGCCAAGCTGACAAATGCTTGAAACAACTCGCCTTCAAAATCTGAATGGATAGTGACATGACAATACTTTGAATTACAACAACTTTCCCTTATCGCTCCAAATACAAAATCACTTCTTACTTCAAAAATACAAAATATACTCCTTATCTCTCCAAAATTACTAAACACTTATCACTCCAAAATATTACAAAACAAAAATTCACCTTATTGAAGGAAAGGCATATTGCAGTGGAAATTCTCTGGATTTATCGGAATAATTGAATTTGAAACAATGTCGCCAACTATATCTGTTGATCTGAAGTTTCTAGGTGTTCATAACGCGTCTGTGGCAAAAAAACAGGAATAGTTTGGAATTCAGCTATGAAAAAACAGCTACAAAAGCTGAAATTCATGCAAGACCTGTCGCAGATAAAACCGCAGATGATTCAAAAGGCGCTTTCGTCGATCGGGATTTCAGAGTACACGAATGTCAATTTAACTCATGTCAATCTTCAGGCTGAGGGCTTTTAACGGAAGATCTGAGTCATCAAGTCACACTGAAATGTCGAACTTGTTTCCCATAAGAACCGGTTCCTGTTTTGGTTCAACTTCAGCAGTGGACTATACACACACACATGATAAAAAAGCAATTAACTCAGAAAAATATATAAATCAGAGATCATTTTGTACAATTTCCTCGTTATTTCATCACATTGCGATTGCCTCTTCTATTGAATGCATTCATGAATAAAGCTGGGTTGCTCCGCAAATCCAGTTGGATTACTAAACCTTTGCCATTTTTAAGCACCCTGCTTAAATTCTCGTCATATTCTTCAAGAGAGGACCATTCCTCTGATTCTTCTTCTATTTCACACTCGTCCAATATTCAAAATCAATCTCCTATGCTCACCCCTGCGCACGTGCACAAATTAATTGCTAAGCAGACAGATGCATTGTTAGCAATGGAAATTTTTGAAGTTGCATATCGGCAGCCCGGTTTCAAGCACAGTTATTCTACTTATCATACCCTTATATGCAAACTGGGGCGCGCGAGGCAGTTTAAAGAAATGGAAGGTCTAATCTAGTAGATGAGAAAGGATGGCTGTCCATACACACCAGGTCTGTTTGTTGATATAATTAAAATGTATGGAGAATTTGGAATGCATAATGAAGCTATTAAGGATTTTCATCAGATGTTAGAGTTTGGTTACGAACCATTGGAAAAGCATTTCAATGTTGATTGTGCTTATCGAAAACAAATGCTGCAAACAAATTTTCACTTCTTCATAAGCAGAGACACACTAAATATACAGTGGCCATTTTCAGGTATAGAGCCACCGTTGTACTAAAATCGAAACCCTAGTATGGCGGTTGTTGCTGCTGAAGAAGCCAGCCTTTACCAGATCGATCTAGGGAACTTGACGGCTTTCGACTCGCATGATCCTGGAGCCTCCGCTAAGTCTTCCCAGGAAGAGCTTGTGAAAGAATGCCTTGAGAAAGGCACTAGGCTTGCGCAAGCGCTTGCAGATAAGCTTTTTAGCTTACCCTCAACTCCTGATAAAGAGGGTCCACTTGTTCAATTGCCAACTCCAACGACTCCAATTCCTCGTGAAAAGACTCTTCCAAGACCCAAGCCTCCAACAAATGGGAAATTTTTTCCCAGTCAAAAGGCATCAAAAAGCGCAAAAGAAGCAAACATTTATATGATGAACAGTCTGGATAATGGAAACGCCGTCATGGTTATAATCGGGCTGGAGATGAAAATGATATTCCCGTCATTGAAGCAAAACCAACTGATGAACCTGGTGAGGATCCTTTTAGTCGGAAAAAAACGGAAAAGAAAACAAATGCCTTGAGACAACTCTTTCACTTTTTGTATGTTTTCCACACCAAAAATAACTGCCTTCTCCCCTCGAACTTGAAGTCTAGCTATCAAATGAATATTAGAACGACTGCCATATTTTTCACAGGGAACATGAGACTTAAACCAGAGACATTGAGACTCATTTTGAACGGCACTATGAATGTTCCTGATGGAATTGGTTAACATCCAGCGTACTAGAAAAAAGAGAACGACTTCCAGTTCATGGAGGTAGCTCAACAGAAGCCCGTCGTGAGAAGAAACTCAACAGGGAACGATCAAAATACCCTCGAACTGACGCAAAAAAGACCAGCCATCACAGTCACATCCAACTGGCGCTTTGACAAATCACCACTGCGCTCTTCGTTGGAGGACGGGAGCTTCGTTGAAAGAGGGGAGTGCAAATCTGCAGAACCCCGCGTTCTGGCGATCAAGCCCTTCAATTTATTGCAAGTATTTATGCAAATGCATCAATTTTGGATAACCTGAGCCCTGTGGCGATCATAATTGATATTTTGTGAAACAGAAACAGAGGTCAACAACTTGAGATTCAAAGGCTCTGATGATCAGAAGTGGATAATCCCAAATCTTTCACCTCTCAGACACCGAATCTCGGCGGCAGACAACTTCACCTGTAGCTCTTTCGACATCCGGCAGGTCGGACCAAGATTGTTCCAACTGATGCAAATCTGAGGGGCCGATGGCCACAACCATGCTTCTTTTCCAGCAAAGCGCTCAATAAATCCACGGTGGCATAGTTCGGACCTCCTCCTTAGGTCATCGTCTCAAATGGCGCTATGGCTCACAACACACGCCTCTCACAACAAACCAGCTAACCTCGCTCTGATACCACATATTGAAACAGAAGTGTCCTCAGACACATAATTTTATTAATCAGAGAAAATAATTACATAATTGATTTGCAAGAGCTTACACCAGAACTCCACAAACACTCTTGCAATGAGCTATTTATAAGCTCCATGTCCTAACTACCTCTAATTATGGATCACTTATTAAATAAACAAGTGTCCATTTACATTAAATGCTATTCAATCCAACTAGCTAACTAATCTCCTATAATAGAGCCCTAAGATATGACACATTTGGAGAGTCATATCTAGTTACAACAATATGCTAATTCTAAAAGTCTCCATTAAATAATTAAACATTCTAGAATAATAATTATTAATTTAATATCTTAAATTAATAATTATTTTATTCTAATTTTATAACCTATGATAAAATTGTATTTTTGGATCATCTAACATGGAAATTAGGAGAAAAGGAAGGTAAAAGGTGACAGGTTGCATGTGAGGAGGAAAATGAAGGAAAATAATGGAAATTAGGAGAAAAAGGAGGTGAAAGGTGATAGGTTGCATGTGGGGAGGAAAATGAAGGAAACTAATGGAAAACGAAGAAAATAGAGGCCTCATTAATAAAAAGGCTTCTCAAGATTAGTGAGCAAGACTTGGTTAGTTTAGCTTTGGAGCTCTCTCATTATTCTCTCTCTCTCTCATACTCTTGGTCACTTAGAGTTTTCTTGGAGCACTTTGGCATTGGAGCAAGAAAGGCAAAGAAGGCAAGAGGAAGCAAACATCAAGAAGGGAAAGGCAGGATCAAGTAGCTACAACAGGCTTCATTGCAGGTATCAACTTGCATGTGTATTTTCCTTGCTATATGTGGCATGCATGGGATTGCATGTGTTTCCTTTCTACCATGGCATGGGTTTTGTCAGGTGTGATAGCATTTTTAGCCTAGCCTTTCCTTTCCCTGATAGCTTTGATGAGATGGGTTCTCTCATGTGTTTTGTGGGGGATGGTTGAATTGGATTCGAAGCTGAGTGGGGTAGATCTTCGAATTGACAAACACATGGTGGTAGTGGTCCCTAAACTAGACTGAGGATGCACGAAGCCATTGGCCTAGTGACCCGTGAACAGAACTGTGGGTTTTGGTAAAGCCAGATTATGTGCCTCGGTGGGCCTAGGAATCCTTGCCGGTGAATGGCGATATATACGGTAAAGCCAAGAGGTGGATTTTCTCTCCGTTGGGCCTAGTGATTCTGAGATGGAGTGCATAGTAAAGCCTATAGGGTATGTCTCGGTGTATGGCCTAGTGATCCCTGTATCAGATTGCAGATGCACGGTAAAGCTTGAGAGACTAGGAGGCACTCAAATTCCTCACGCTGTAGGTGGAGAACTCCGGTGGCATCCACATTGATTGGTGTTTTTTGATGTGTTGTATGAGTCCCACATTCATGCTTGGAATATGGCACGGGGTTGATTGGATGAAGAGAGACTTGGCTCAGCTAATCTATGGTCAGGTGGAACGTGGTAGTCCCATCACTAGTTGGTTCATTGCATTTATTAATGAAAAATTCATTCCCGTGATTTTCATGTGAAAATGTACTGATATATATATGGATTTTGATGGTTGATATGTTTATTGTATTTGTGTTCCTATTATGTTGTTTATATGCACATTTACCTTGGAGGGTGTTACATCTAGTATGAGTTTAATTTGAGTTGGAAATTAGATCACTCAGTTTACTGAGTTAAGCTCAATTAAATTAGTTCCAAACTATTTGAGGAACTAATATAGAGTTAACAGTCAGTTGGGGCACTAGTGCATCCACAAGTGTCACTCTAGTTAACTAAAGATTCCCTCATCAGAAACTCATGCATGTCGACACTAAGAAAGACCCAGTTGAGACTAGAGTGCAGGGGATGTGTACTATCAGTTGTATTATTTACTGGAATGTAAATATCATACAGGCATTAGAGATTGATCCTATGTTTGGATTGCACAGTTCTGGAAGCATGAATTCACTTTAAATACAAGTTATTCATCCTAGGAATTATGCAAGAGATTAGGGGTTGGAGAGCTTCAAAATTGGCTAAGTGTTGGCCAAGAGCTAGCTTGTGAGATGAGAGAGTTGAGCATACTTGTGCAGAATTGTTCTAGTGAGAACGAACTTTGCATATTCACTCATATTTCTGATATATGAAATACAAATATCGAGGTTTTGAGCAGTATCTTTCCCTAGATACATCTTATGTTATGTACCATTGATTTATCTTCTTCTTGTTCATATTGTTTTCAATCGATCTATTGGCTTTTGCAGGTTGTAAGTAGAAGTAGATTCTTGTCTTGTTCTTTTGTACATTGCATGAGCTTGTGAATCTACATGAAAATTCTACATGGTATTAGAGCTAGATTTATAGAAATAATCTACATGGTATCAGAGCAAGATTTTTTTTGGGCCACAAATTTTTAGAGAAGATCTGAAAATGTTTGTGCAAAATTTTCAGAAACAAATAGCAGATCTAGACTCCTTGTGACAAAATACCCAAATTCAAAAAAAAAAAAATCGGCTAAATCTGTTTGAGGGATATATGGACGTGGCACCAATGGAAGAAGAAAATTAAAGATTGGATAACACTAAAAGAGAAAGAATATTCAAATCAAGAGAACATAAACCCTCATTGGACATCTAAAGCTTAGTTGTAGAATTATATTTATATAGATCAACACGAAATTTTCTCTGTTCTTTTCCTAGTGAGCTTTACGAATGGATATCAAGGTTGGTTGAAAGAAAAAATTGTTTTAAGGGTGATAAACCTATAGTGTAGACTCCCGAACTGATACAGCAACTCAACAACACTGATAACGAGATTTCAAGGGTTGTTGATTTCTGGATTGATAGAATCTTTGGAGGATTCATTACTGAGTTCATAGTAGAATCGATTGTGTCCTACAGCAAAGCAAAACAAAGATTCTTCAAAGGGCCGTGAGGTAAGTATTTGAGAAACCTGAAATTTTGGATTAAAATGATTTTGTGTGAAAGGGGATTCTTACAGATGAAATTAGATTATTATACCAATGTTTGGGAGAAGAGAAAATACATCTAGTAATAATCAGGGCATTTTTTACTTTCCCCCTCCCCCTTCCCCCTACTAGTAGCTGAAACAGAATATCCAAATGATGAATACTAAAAGAAGAATTGATGAACCCCAAATCAGTATTGTTACCGGAAGTGGAGCTACGACTGGTGATGACAAAGTGAATGAAAAGAAGGAATCTGAAACTACATGGGTGAGAAAAATTGTTGAAAAATCTCTTGTCTTTGATATTCATAAGCAGAAATAAGTGTTTATGGAATCCAAGAAAATATTTATGGATGTTGGAGCTTCGACATCTAGTACGCAGCCAAAGGTTAGTAACTATGATGTACAAAATTGAGCTTCAACACAAGAGCAGAATGTAGCTAAACAAGTTGGTATTTTAAGGTGTTTTCTGCAAACATATATGAAGTTATTAAGAGATCAAAAAGTTGTAGAACGACTTCAGGAATTCATAGATTCATGTGCATCTAAAGAAACATTGTGAAGTGAGTTGTGCATAGTTAACAATTTTCATCAACATAAGAGAACATGAAGAGAAATGAGGCTTAGTGTGCAGATAGGAGAATATGAGATGGATCAAGTTATTTTAGATCTGGGATCTGAAGCTAATGTGACAAAGCAGACATGGGAGCTAATGGGTAAGCTGAAGTTACAGTGGTCACCTATTCAACTAAGGATGGAAAATTAGTAGAATATCTTACCTCTCGGAAGACTACCAGTGATCCAAATGGATCGCAGAAAACCCTCTAAGTCTTCAAAAATTCAAAACTATCGCAAAAAAAGAACCTATTAAAATGTTAGATTCCACTATCGGGAGGCAAAAACATAGAGAAAACATTGAAAAACAGGCTTATCGGCGGTCAAAGGAACAATGTACAAGAGCCGTCAAATCTGGTCGATCAATGGTCCAAATCTGATTGACATATCGCAATTGGCAATGGCAAGCGGAGGTAATTAGGGCTATCACATGACAGTTGCGATTGCGATCAGCGTGGGTCAACAAGGATCGTCGATCAAGCGCACAGATCGACGACCCAGGTTAATGCGCGATATCGCAATTGGAAAATATAGAGGAACGCTTACCAAAAAGCCTAGGGGTCTATGTGATATGCGATTAGCGACAAGTCGCAATTGCAGTATTGCATCAGAGCATTACAAGGAGCAGGGCCATACATATATGTGCGATGCGATGGCTGGACCCAACGGGATTATGGACCAAGTTTAAAATATTTTTAGTTCCATAAAAAGTTGTTTTGTAATGTATTTCGCGTATTTCATTTAATAAATGAAATACGAAGGGAAGTGCCGATGCGATGAAATCGGACCCGAAAGGGTTTGTAAATGCCACTTCAGAAATATTTCAAGTTCGCCATAAAGTCGTTTTGTGATATTTCAATGTTTTAATGTATTTTTAAATACAAAGGGAAATCACGATACAAGCGGGATTTCAAGTGGGCCAAAGGCGTTAAGAGGTTTTGGCTGGGCTCCACCCGAGTCCATACACTGGCTGCCACGTGTTTAGGCACTGGAGAGAGAAAACCACCCTTTTCAGGCAGTTAACCGCTATACGAATGAGCCGCCCGAAATGAACCACAACCGTTGGATCTAGATCTCCTAGATCAATGGTGGAGATGCGACGTCAATATACAAGCGGACCCGATAGGAGTTATAAGGCGGAATCTATAGTATTTCAAATCCGATAAACGACAGTTTGGCAAATTTCTTGTGTTTTTAGTGTATTTCTCTGTGAATACAGAGAATTCTGTTGCTGGGGATTTCAAAGGCCCGATGACCCATTCCGTTACAGAACAGGTGGCCACCATCCTTGAAAGCATTTAGCAATGATTGCTAATGCTCAGAGGGGGATCTAAGCGGATAGAGGTTGGGGAGCCAGAGAGCTCGAGAAGGAGAAACGAACAGATAGTGCCGATTGGATTTAAAGCCATAGATTGATAGAAACAGAGGCAAGCGGTGCCGAGTCAAAGAGAAAACGGAGACAGAGAGTCAATGAGGAGAGTCTGTGTACTCAGAAAGACTTGGGGGATCCAAGTAAAGCCTTGTTGTTTGTATCTGTGTGTGAGACTCAAATTGAGTTCACTTTTGTAAAACTCTGTTTTTAAAGACATAATAGAGAGGTCACAACTGAAGGTTGGACTAGGAGACGTAGCCCAGGAGTGTTGAGTGAACTCCTTATTAAACTTGCTGTGTTTATGTGTGTTTGTCTATTATGTTCTTTAACTGCTTCATTGTCTATGTATTTCACAATCTTATCGATCCATTGCACAAAGTAACATAGGCATATCCATGCACATGAGTGTGTAATACCCTAATAATTGTCTAAGAACTTATCATCAGATCAGGTGGTATCAGAGCTTTAGGTTTGCTAAGGTTAGACAAGCTTGTGCTGGATTGTTGAATGCTAACTAGGTCAAATCTCAAACTAGGAGAGGAGAACTTGTTGAGACTAATCTAGAAATTGGAAGAGTCTATCCTAGTAGGAGGATGGCAGAACAAACCTCATCAGAATCAGAATCTCAGTTCATGGACAGTTTCATGACCATGAGAGCCATGGTGGAAGGGATGTATAGAGAATTTAAGAAGGGCCGAGGTGAAAGCACTTTAGCACCTCAAATAGAAAAAGGAGCAGAGGAACCTCTTCTAGATGGCCATCCAGAAGGCAAAGGGAAAGAAGATATGCCCTCTCCACCATCTACTCCATCATCACCATCCTCATCATCTTCTTCACATAAAACTAGCCCTGAAAAGAAAAAGAAGAAAACTGTTGTGATTAGATTAGATGTGAAATTTGATTTACCAATTTATGATGGTGAATTAAATGCAGAAAAGCTAGATAACTAGATTAGACAGATTGATGTATATTGCAGGGTGAAAAACATCAATTCAGAAAGGAGAAAGATTCAGCTAGCTAGCCTTTGCCTTGGAGGAACTGCCCTAGTGTGGTGGGAAGGAAAGACACAAGCTGATTTCAAGAAGCATGATAAAATTCTTTCTACCTTGAATGAATTTGTTTCTGCCATTAAAAAACAATTCTATCCATTATCTTATATGCAAAAAGCAATGATGAGTTGACAAACTCTTTGCCCATTAAAGGGCCAAAGTGTACAAAGCTATACCCAGGAATTTAGAAAAAGAGCTTTAATTCTAGGCATTTCTCTAGACTCACCTGAAACTTTGTTGAAGTATATAGGTGGTCTACACAGCTATTTGAGGCACACCATTCTCATGTTTAACCCCACTAGCATAGATGAGGTATCCGTTCAGGCTACACATCTAGAGGCTAGAGGCAAGAATGTGAACCCAGAGATTGGGGGATCATCAAAACCCACTACAAGAAAGAACAAGGAAAAGAAGAAGAAAAAATGGAAGGAGAGGAAGACAAACATTGTACAAAAAGACAAACCTTCATTCACTCACTGCAAGAAGGATGGGCATGATGATGAACACTGTTGGTCTTTTCATCTGGAGCTGAAACCCAAGAAGTTTGGTGGTAAGAAAAAGAAGACTGTTGCTTCTATTCAGAAAGATTTGGGGTCAAACTCAGGTGATGAAACAACAGTCATAACCACAGGTATAAAAGGTTAAAATTCTGAAGCATCTACTAGTAATTCTACACAATCTATTGATAATGAAGACAATGAGAGGAAAAGACATGAGCTTTTTCATATTATAGTTACTTCCAAGCATCAAAATATTGATACTTTATTTGATAGTGGTTCACAAGTGAACTTCATGTAGGTTTTAACCCCGTACATAAATTACCTGCATACGAATTATAAAAACATAGAAAATAAACAATGTGAGAGCACAACACATAAAACACATATACACAAAGATTTTCCCTTGGATCCCAAAACTGGGACTACTAGCTTGATTTTTCATTATATTCCTTTCAATGTTATAATACATAGCTATACATCCCAAAGCATCCAATACCATGGACCGAAAACCATCGCATCCAAAACCATGGACCGAAAACCATAGGTAGGTTCGCCCAACCTAATATAGGGTCCAAGAAAACGTTTCCTGGGGTGTTGCCCCCGACCCCGTAGAGGGGGGCTACCCACCCCCCTCAAACCCCTCGGACAGGGGGGGTTTCCGCCCCCCCTGTGACCCCCCTACTGCGCAATCAGTGCAACAAAGGGGGGGCTCTGCCCCCCCCCTCTAACCCCCTGGTTCACTACGTAGGTTAGTCATGGAAAGAATATAACACAACCCAACATTCTCCCACTTTTTTTTTTCTTTCCACAGGGGGCCACAGGAGAGTTTAGTCATTTTTCTAGCCCTGAAATGCCCATTGTTTCTCTACACCAGGAGAACTTCTCAGAGCTCACAGATTTTGTCAATGCATTTGTAGTATTTTTCAAAGTGTCCACCTTTACCAGCAACACCTTTTTGTCTTCTATCATCTCCCTCACAAAGTGATACTGAACATCAATGTGCTTTGTATTTGAATGATAAGCAAGGTTCTTTGCCAAGAAAATTGCACTTTGGCTATCACAATCTATCCTTATAGCTCCTTGTACTAACCCCATACTTGAACACAATCTTTGCAACAAAATTGCTTCCTTGCTTGCATGAGTGGCTGCCATGTATTCTGCCTTTGTAGTTAATAGTGCCACTACAAATTGGTTCTTACTCAACCAACTGACTGCACCTCCAAATAGGTTGAACACATACCCACTTGTAGATCTTCTCTGATCCAGATCTCCAGCCTAGTCTGCATCAACAAAGCCATGAATATCCAACACTCTATCCAATCCAGGTCTTCTTTGGTAGCACAAACCATAATCACTAGTGCCACGCAAATACCTGAAAACCCGCTTCACTACTGTCTAATTCTCCTTCCTTGGTTTTGATATAAACCTACTCAATACTCCCGCTGCATGTGCAATGTCTGGTCTAGTACAGACCATTGCATACATCAGGCTGTCGACTGCACTTGCACATGGAACATGGGACATATCCTCTTCTTCTTCTTGTATCTTGGGACACTTTTCAGCAGATAACTTTACACCTACAAGAATAGGAACCTTCATCGGTTTACTATCCTGCATATTAAACGTCTACAGTATTGTCTCGACATACTTCCTCTGGTTTAACCAGAGCTTCCTATTTTCCCGATCTCTTTTAATTTCCATGCCCAAAATATAGTTTGCAGCACCAAGATCTTTCATGTCGAATTTGGAGGACAATTGGGTCTCCAAACCCTGGATAATTTCTTTGTCATTTCCAACCAGCAACATATCATCCACATACAAGACCAGATAAATAACATGGTTACCAATTAATTTAAAATACACAGTGATTTTCTTTGCTTCTGGTGAAGCCAAGTCC
Source organism: Pinus taeda (assembly GCA_000404065.3). Lineage (NCBI taxonomy): Eukaryota > Viridiplantae > Streptophyta > Pinopsida > Pinales > Pinaceae > Pinus > Pinus taeda. The sequence continues at coordinate 42,020 of APFE030830047.1, read as the reverse complement.
TTGTACAAATGTATCAAATTTCTGATACCACATCCTTGGTGATTGTTTTAACCCATACAGAGACTTCTTTAACTTGCATACCAGTTCTTTCTTACCCTTCACCATAAAGCCTCCAGGTTGCTTCACGTAGATCTCCTCTTCCAGATCCCCATGAAGAAATGTTGTCTTCACATCCATCTATTCTACCTCAAATCAAAAGCAGCAGCAACAGATAAAAGTAATCTAATAGAAGTTACATTGGCAATAGGAGAAAAAATATCACCAAAATCAATTCCTGGCCCCTGGGAATAACCTTTTGCTACCAACTGAGCTTTGTATTTCTCCACCTTTCCTTCTGCATTTGTTCTTTTTTTGAACACCCATTTGCTGCCAATGGGTTTCCTTCCAGCCGACATTTCCACCAGATCCCAAGACTCATTTTTGTGCAAAGATGCCATTTCATCAACCATGGCCTCTTTCCAGAGTTTTCCATCCTCTGAATCCACTGCTTCCTTCATAGTTCTGGGATCATCATCAGTAACAGACAAAGCAAAATTTGAACAGAAATTAGATAGACTATACCTTTCTGGTTGCCTTCTTTCTCGAACTGATCTTCTCACAGCCAGAGTTTGTGGCTCTTCATCTTCTGATTCCTCCTCTGCTACAGAGTCTGATTCTTTCTCCTTCAGTTCAAACTCTATCTTCATAGGTTCCTTTGGTTGGACTTCATGTTTGATAACATATTTCACCTCTCTGAACACCACATCTCGACTGTACACAACCTTTCGTGCGACTGGGTTCCAAAGCTTATAACCCTTTAAACCATCCTTATACCGAATAAAGATGCATTTTTCAGATTTACTATCCAACTTGGTTCGTTTCTCCTTTGGAACATGTACATATGCATCACATCCAAATACCCTTAGATGTGAAAGAGAGAGTTTCTTACCAATCCATACTTCTTGTGGAGTCTTAAACTCCCACGCTGATGAAGGTGACCTGTTGACCAAGTAACATGCAGTATCCACTGCCTCTGCCTAGAATTCCTATCCTAACCCGACACCACTGAGCATGCTTCTTGCCCTTTCCATCAACGTTTTGTTCATTCTTTCTGTGACTCCATTTTGCTGAGGTGTATATGGAGTAAGCTTCTGTTGTGCTATACCACACTTCTTACAGAATTCTTCAAATTCCTTGCTGCAACATTCTCCACCATTATATGTCCTCAGCACCTTTATCTTCTTCTCTGTCTGATTTTCCACCAGAGCCTTAAATTCTTTAAACCTGTCAAAGACTTCAGATTTCTTCTTAAGGAAATATATCCATGTATTCCTTGAGAAGTCATCTATAAATGATGCATAGTACATAGACTTACCCAGTGATGGAACCTTCTATTGAAGGCCCCGAAAATCGAGTCTACAACAAGGGGGATACCCGCCTGGTCCGGACCTTGGTTGGCAGCTCCTTATCTGTTTGGTATAGCGGGTCCAACTAGGGATATGGGACCGGTTTCCCAATTCAGTGTGTGTGTGAGAAATATGGGTATTTCTGTTCTAAATGGAATACTTTTCTCCAAATTCTAATCTAATGCTATGCTATTGTATTCTCATAAACAGAAAAATATCAAAATTTATGCTAACCCGGGTGTGATCTTTCTTCTATGCGATCTAAAAAGATTTCAAACAATAACTGGTAATAAAGATCATTCAGCTATTATCAGAAAAGAATTCAATAAACATGAACTACTTCATATAAGAAGTTAGACGAAACAGTTGTGAAAACTTATCGCATAAATGAGCTATTCATATACTAAGCATAAATAAATAGTTATCACCGTACAAAAGTGCCAAATGATAACTCAGGCATCCACGCTACAATATATAAACAACTGAAAACTGAATATTACTTTAACGCATAAGCAGAAATGGTTAAGAGATAAAAGTACCATTTATAACTAGTCCTACTCATGAGCTTCAAGCAACAATTGATTTATCTCTCCTTGATTTAACATCCACTAAGAGTAACAGAGTGCAAACATCAGTAGCAGATATCAAATGCAATATCAAATAAACCATGTTCCCCATTCATTCACCAAAACCTCCTCTGAGGGTGCAAAAGTGCATGTTCTGAGACAAGTTTTTGATAAATTTCTGGACCCTTCTCTAAATGCATGAGAAGGGTTTAAATACTACTAACTAAATAACTTATTTACAGAAATTGAGGATTTGGTTTAAATGATAGTCCTTTTTCTAAGTAAAACTATTTCTAAAATTAAATCTAATATCTAACTATTTCTAAATTTGCTCCTTAACTTTGCAAGCATTCAGTATTTGCCTGAGTAGAGTCGGCTGACTGTCTTCCGTCTTTGGTGTAGTTAAGCAAACAGAATCGGCAAGAGCTGGCACTATCTTCTCAGGAAAATTGATGATATACTTGAGAGTCATCCAATGACTATGTGGCTTTACCATGTATACCTGGTAATAATCCCATTTCAACTTGGTTAACCCTTGCATTGCTTCTGCTTTTTCTTTAGCTTTCTGTTTCCAGTTTGTTTCTATCGTTGCTTTCTTGCAATTTTCAGGGCTTACAGGTGACTGAGTAATTAGAAGCCTTCCTTTTCGAGCAAGTTTTCTTAGCGATTAGCGCTAAGCGCTAATCGCACATTAGAAACTGCCTCTGTTTCTTGATTCGGGCTTCCCTGATGCGTTTTTCGCCTCTTACGCCTTTTTCTCTTATCGGGTATAAAGCTCAAAATTTGTAAAAATAGTGATTACGTGAGCTCTTGACCCTGAGCATTAAACTGTCTGCTTCTGGTATCAGCATCTTTCAGTACCCATTCAACCATGGCTGTATATGAGAAATTTGTGATGGATGCCTCAGAAGAGTTCTGTGGCTCTTTCTCTCCCTTAAGTGGATTAGGTGTGCCTTCCGAAATGGACATTGGAGTACTACCTTTCCTCTTCATAGTTTCTTGCATATTGCCTTGTATAACGCTTTGTCCTTTGTTCCTGCAATTTACAATTGAGGTGGAAGTAATGATAAAAATAATGACAAGAAAACTTGAAATGCCGAAGATATGCAAAACATGCCACCTTACGTGAACTAGTTCCTCGAAAAACACAACACCATACTTCATTAACAACTGGCAACAACTCATTAATTCGCATTAAAGTGCATGACCAGTTCTTGGCCTAGAAAATGTTTTCTCGAATAATGAGCCAGAACCAACTGCGATGGAGAGGTCTTGCGATTTTGCTTTGCGATATCGCAGATCATTGTATCGCATTACCGCAATTTCATCGCGTTGTTCTATCGCAAGGTTGCCTAGTCGCAATATCGCAAAATCGCAGAATCGCAATATCGCTTGGTCACAATATCGCAAGATCGCAGATCGCTTAATCATTATAATCATTATGTGTAATTCATGTGATTTTTGCGATATGCGATATCGCATATCGGTGATTTTAAGGTTTTTCAATGTGAGTGCTCCTTAATGCATGCGATGTGATGGAGTTTCGCGTCGCAATCTCGCGTTTTTATCATTTTGGCTTATTTAGAAGGTACCCTATCATTCTTTGCACGATGCGATATCTCTTTAAGGAGTGAATTTACTTTCTTCATCATGAAACTTAGGTTTTTTAGATTCTTCAAAGGTATTTTCCTAAGTCCATGATGTTGTAAGTTTCATCTAAAAGGAAATATAACACTAATTGATTTTTTAAATTTTTTACTAAGGGTCCCCACTTATTTAGTATTAGCAATAACACTTCATAAGGAAGGGGGTTGTTGGTGGCCACAACACCTTCACAGGTCCAAACACATCATTGTGCACAAGCTCTAATATCTGTTTCGCCCTCTTACCACCAGAGGGGAAACTCACCTGATTCTGCTTCCCGTATACACAATCTTCACAGAAATTAAAATCCAAAGAGCTATTACTCATACCTTCTACCATACCTTTACCATGAAGTATTCGATGGCCCTTCTCTCCAATATGTCTAAGCCTTTGATGCCACAGCATGGTCTTTTCTCCAGAGACCACTAGATTTTCTGCTCCACCTTCAGGAACCACAAAACTATTGTACCCATCAATAATAGTGCTACCTTGCAGCTTGTATAGAGTTCCAATCCGAACCACATCAATACCAGTGCTCCCCGAACCATTTTGCAGGTATCCTTCTTGAACATTGTTTTTACACCTGCATCATCCAGCTTGCCTACAGAAATCAAATTTCTGGCTAATGCAGGAATATGCAGAACACCCGGAAGTGTTATAACCCTTCCACCTTGCAACTTCAACTTTAATTTTCTGCGACCAATGATTCTAGCCTTCCTGCCATCCCCTAAGAAGACATCACCACCATCATATTTCTCATACTCACAAAACCACTCTCTATGGGGAGTGAAGTGGAAGGATGCACTTGAGTCAATCAACCATACCTCATGATCTACATGTGTACTTGAAGAAGCCAAGTACACATCCCCACCTTCATCCGAGGTGGTTTTCGCCTCTGCAGAAGGAACATCATCAGATCTCTTTCCTTTATCATGAGCTTTAGATTTATAGTCCCTTTTGTAATGCCATTCCTTTCCGCATTTCTCGCACACCACCTTTACAGGTTTTCTTGGAGATTTAGATCTCCCTCTAGATTTAGATCTCCCACTC